>VZUA01086017.1:9196-31068 GCA_013401035.1 Horornis vulcanius
TAATTAGAAAAAACATCCTTCAGTCATGGCTGTGGATTTGATTTCCCCCTGTAAATAAAAACCGTCAGAACTTTCTGTGACCAGAATGACATTTGGAATACAGAGAATCAAATGCACAAAACTGATCAATTTAAGCAGCACAAAACTGATGAACTCACCGATAGCTCCTCGGGTATTTTCATCATTGAGGGATCCAAAGGCAATGGATGGAAGGAGGCAGGCAAAGTACAGAAAGATCATGGTCGTGATGTATTTCCCTATAGCTTTGTTGTTCCCAATAATACCTGGGCCAAACCACAACAAAAAATCAGGTTGCTAAAGCACTGAAAACCTTCTCACATCAGCCATAGGCATTGCTAGTTCATCTCGAGAAGCAGAATTTCAGTCCACACTTTCAACATGCAACCAAAACTGTTAATATTTGATTCTGCACAACCCACATTCTTCTTCTCATCCGGGGCCAGAAGTAGCACCAAAACTGTCACCACGCATTTTTGACTTCATCAAAACAGGAAATACAAGAAGCCTTTTTTGCTCAGTTTTGCCAGTCCCCAAAGCTTGGAAGAGGATCAAGGCAGAAACTGTAAGTTTAGGGTTCATAAACCCCCACCCCCTGCCTTTCTAACACAAACTTCTCAGGCATTCTGGACTGTGTCCCTAATGAGCTTCATGACAATCTCTTGTCTTCCCTACTCTTGGGCACGAAAACGTGAAGCACTTCATTTTTCCACAGCCAGAAGTCTAAGGCTGTAGGTTTGAATCAATAATATGCTACCCTGAGCCAAAAAAATGGCAGCAGGACACAAAAACAAACAGCCTCAGGAATGGCTCCGTTGAGTTTTGCTTTAAGAGGTCCTGCTGAAAGAACAGCCTCTCTCTTTTCCATCCACTCACACCTCTCATCTCCATCGGAAAAAACACACCGGGCCAAAACACAAAGCAGCCAGAAAGAGAATTAAAGTGTCAGAATATGAATTTAAGAGCCTCTGAAGTAGCTTCCCTTTCCCTTCCTGTTTTCAGGCTGATGTTGATATGAGCTCACTGGGGATGCACAGGAGAAAGGATGAGATGACAGCAGCTGATATTGCTCCAAGAGGACTCAAGTTTTTCCACAGAACAGAGAGGATGCATGGGAGAAAGTCTCCTCAGCCTCCAGCCTGCCTGTGCCACCCTCCTTGATAAGTGCTCTTCTTCTGAGACAGCTGGAAGAGCCTGGAGCTGCCCAATTCCACTTTCTGGAAGGCTCCAGAGCAGAGAATTCCCAAGCAGGAATTTGCCCTGAGTTCCCAAATGCCCATCTAAGCTTTTGCAGCATCAGCCCCTGGATGAGAGAGGTAAAATCCAATGAGTTGGATCAGATAAAGGAGGGCTTGGTTTTAGAGGTTATTGGTGCCACACTGAAAATCTTTATCACTGGACTGAAAAGAACAAAAATCTCTCAATGGCTTTGGGATCTTATCTAACATCTGCTTTCTGCACCATTTGCAGGGCAGAGATAAGCATGGGAGGAGGATGTAAAAACCCAAAAATCAAAGGTGATGTGTAATGAACGGGCAGCCACATGAATAAAGGACACCTTGTGAGGTGCCTGCTTGCAGGCAGGACAGGAACAGACACAAACAGCACTTCTGATGCCCAGAATCCTCAAACTCCAGGCTAAAACCTGACAAGAGACACCTCAAGCATGCAAATAAGAGCTTGACCTTTTGGGAGTCAGCTGTTCCCAGGCAAATTCCTTTCCATTTATTGGGAAGATCCAGAAACCGCAGGTCACATTCCAGACCACTCCTGGCAACCCAAAGGGCCTGGAATTTAATTCTCACAGATGAAGACTTCCCGTGATCCTGAGTCCAACAGCTGCAGGCTCCTACCTCACACTCCAAACTGCTCAAGACCTTTAGAGAAAAGGATGGATTTGGCAGGACAAACAGGTTCCACGAGTAGACACGGTCACACCCTGGTTCAGAGGATTCTCTGTCACTCCAAAATACTGCTTTTTGGACAAGGGAGTCTTTCCAATATGAAAGGTCAGGGGCAACAATGCCTGGAAGCTTTGAAATCATTTCTGAAAGGACAACCAGGTCCAGAGTAGCAAATAAGATCTTTTTTGAAAAAGGTTCAGGTAGTTAAACCACAGTATGAGAGAGCAGAAGGAAGAAACCTTGAAGAACATCACAAAAGCTCATTTTCAGTTTCAATCCTAGCAAAGGAGCCCTTGCTGGTCATGGAAGTTCTTATGCATAAGGACATGGCCTCAAGCTGCAGCAAGGGAGGTTCAGTTGGACATCAGGAGGAATTTCCTCATGGAAAGAGCTGTCAAACCCTGGAATGGGCTGTGCAGGGAGGCAGTGAGTGCCCATCCCTGGAGCTGTCCAAGGAAGGATTGGAGGTGGCACTCAGTGCTCTGGGCTGGTGACAAGGTGGGGATTGGGCACAGCTTGGATCTAATCATCTTGAATGTTTTTTTTTTTTCCAGCCTCAGTGATTCTGTGATTCATCCTGGCTGGGTCCTGTTGGAATTCTGGAAAGACTTCCAGCACTTTCTTCAATCCATAATCAGCCAGATAAGATTCTGGGATCAAGAATCCTTCCAGTGGGCAGCAAAATTCACTTAGTAATGGAGATTAAACACACTCCTTCCCAAAGCTGACTGCTCACTCTTTAATTGCAGTCAGGATCAAACATTGCCTCTCCTTGTACACATCCACCTGCCACAGGCACTGAAATCCAGCATTAACCACAATTTACCTTTCTGCCTTTTTAAAGCCAACATCTGGTGAAACATTTTCAGGATGTTCTGCAGCCCATGGACTGCCATGGCTTCATTGAGAAGAGGGTGAGCTGCATTATGATGGCATTTCATCTGTGACAGGCTCATAAAGCCACTGAAAAATGTGTCACTCCACCTGCAGCATTGAAAATTTATAGCAGAAAAATCAACTCTTGGTCCAGCTGTGGGATTTGAGTAGCTGATTATTACAGGAGCATTCCCCTGAAATTAAGGTATAGCTACACACTGGAATGGGGAGCAATTATGTTCATCAACGTGACAGTTCCATTTTACCTGCCTGGATTTCTGAAATGTTACAGTTTGTAGAGACAAAGTTACAGTTTCAGAGAAAACTGCAGAAATTCTGGCCTCTGCTTGGGATTCCACAGCAGTAAGGCAATGACCAGCAGCCCTAAAAACTGGGTTTACAGCTCTTGAAGTCTATTAATTGTACATTTACTAAATCAAAATCACAACTGATGGACATTCTCTGAACTGCCTGTAAATGTTTCTTCCCAATTCTCTGAGATACCCCATACAAAGAAAGCTTAATTACACTGACCTGCAGCACAGCAGCAAGGATGTGTTTATTAAAGCCTTAATTTTAAAAAAATCACTTTTTAATATTAAAAACACTGTAAAACTCAAAATTACAAACTTCTCCCAATGCCCTCAAGCTGGGTTTTCATTTATGTGATGGCTGCTGGACTCTGCCCAAAGCTGGGAAGATGAATCTTCCCTGAAGTCCTGTGAAGAGTAAATCACAGAACAAGTGGGACTAAGAACTCAGCTGGAAAAGGAAATCCACTCAAGGAGTTTGGAGCAGAAGCCAAGCATATGCTAAAAGCAGAGAGGTAAGAAAAATCAGATGAAGGCTCAGACCTTCCCCTTTCTATCTCACTTCCTTCAGCCCATTCCCCAAGAAATCCTGGGTCTCTTGGAAGGAAACATCCATAGACAAAACATGATGGTTTTATGCATCCTTAGAACATTTCCATGCACCACTGACACAGACCCCAAAGCAACCCAGGCTGGATGTTTTGGGGAATGATTCCAAGTTCAGGATGTTAAACATTGGTACCCAGGTGAGATTTAGGGATGAAGGGCTGCAGAGTAATGCAGGAGCTCCCTCATATCTGATCTAGAGCAGGAGAAGCACAGAAGAGAAGAGGAAAAGCCTCTCTGCAATCCCTTTATTTGCCCTCCTTCCTCAGGAACGGAATCCTGACAAACAAGGTGGCCAAGGCAACCAGGCAGGAAAGCTGATGAGAATTTGGGACATATCAAAGCCAGTCCATGGTCAACGTTTCAGCTCTGGATTCAGATCAAGGTTCAAGCTCTGAGCCACCTTAGACAGCCACCAAAACAAAAGTTCTCTTTCAAATCCCCTTTCTCCAATGTTTTCAAGCCTTCCATCTCAGCATGCTCACACTGCAGGGAGCTTTGGAGATTTCCCTCCTGTTAAACACCAGAGCAAATCCCAAGGATGCCAGCAGACCTCAGGAGCTGGTCAGGGACCCTCTGCAGGACCAAGGACAGGGAGAAATCCACACTTCCAGCAGAACTATCCACCCACCACAGCCAGGTATCAAAGGCACAGGCCCAGAAAAATTGGGAGAAAGAGAATAAACCTCAGCTCTCCTCTTTTTCCTTCATTTTCCCTCCCTAGGAGGTGAAGGGATATGGATAAGTAAGAACACAGCATCAAAGCTCACCATAAAAATCTCTGGCACCTCAAATTTCCCACTAGGCACTTCAGGCACTGTAATTTTGTTTGTTCCTCTGTGTTGTACCAGAAAATAACACTGAAGAATGAGGACAGCAGCTGTCAGGAGTTTCAGAAATCTCATATCAGAGTCCAGGCAGAATCCCCTTTCACTCAAACCATCCTCAATATAAAGAAACTTCTGGAAGCTTCTTGAGACTTAAAGAGTAATAAAATTGATACACGAGTGCTTTGAGGCAATTTGACAGGATCAGGATTGAGTTCAGTCACACTGTGTTTTAAGATAGAATCCTACACATAAAGGTCACAGTCACATGGCAAATGGAGTAAATTCCAGTTAAAAGGAAAACTACAGGAGTTCTCAGGCTCAGCATAACCCAGCTGTTCATCTTCAGATGCTCCTGCTGGGAGACATCTATTACAAGCAATCTTTATCACCAAAATCCTGGAGTAAAAAGTTTAGAAAAACTCTTTCTGGATCCTTTGACCCATTCAGTAAAATGCACAAGACTTTGCCACAAAACAAAGTTGACAAGTTCCTAATCTGGAGTAAAAGGGAGAAAAAAAAATAAATAAATGCTTTTCCTTTAGGGATAATTTGAGCAGTGTGTGAAGAGGACCAACCCCACAAAACTGCAACTGGCCAAAGATTTGCTGGTCCTACAAAAGCCTCATTATTTATCACCCTGCCCCGATGGGTTTATCTGTCTAACCCCAAACCCCAGGATGCTTCTCAGATTGAGGATTTAGAGACTCCAACCATTCAAAACCCAGCATCTTTGTAATTCAGAGCTCTTTGATGGTGCACATGTGGCTGTCTGGAGTGCAGATACTCGGATAGCTCAAATCCCTCATGTTCTGATGCACCACTGCTTTGAGATGCTCCAGGAATTCCACATTACTGATCACCTTCAGTCTCAGTGCTTTATGGCAGATGCTTCATGCTCCATCTGCTTCTCATTTCAAGCTGTTCCTTAAAAAATTCATCCTAATTTCTGGTTTCTGGGAAGAAATGCAATACTAATATACAGTGTTTTTTAGAAAATCCCCTTTTCCCCATTTCCTGTTGAAAGGGCACAACTGCTCCTAAGATGAGAACCTCCCATTTGAGCTGAAGTAGTTCTGGAGTTTCACTGGGCTATTTTCCACTCTCCAGAAGCTGTATAACAACACACTGACACTTTTTTAACCTGTGGTTGCATTTTATCCCAATTTTGTGCCCATTCTGTACATCAGTGTGTGCAAAGCTTGCAGAGCTCACAGCCAAGAGCCCAGGGCTGAGGCAGCACCCACAGGGTCCTCTGGATGCAGTCAGAGCCACAATATGGACCCTGAAGGGATTTCCAAGTCTACTGACAGCCAGAATTGGCTGCAGGACCAAAATCCAATGTTTTTGGGCCTGTTGTGCTCAGACTGCTCTGTCCTGAGGGGAACATGTGTTCCCACAAGATGTTTCTGCAGCAGTTCCCTTCTCAAGTGCTTCAATATCCCTTTACAATGAAAAAATGAGCCTTTGACAGCTCTAGAAAGCAACAGCCAAAGGGATGAAGTGTCAAGATTAAGAGCTGAAGTCCCCTGCCAGACCTGATGCCAGTGATGCAAATGCCAGAAATTAATGTTTCTGTTTTATCCGAACCCTTGCTTGAAAATCATTTTATATCCCCTGTCCTCCTGAAAAAAACCCTCAAACCCCCAGAGAAATCAGCATTAGCCCTCTCATCACACCAAGTCTCCTGAAAATTGTTTCATCCCACCTGGAAAAGCAGCCAGCACTCAACCCCTGTGCTAAGCCTACATCTCATTCTATTCCTCTGGTTGGAAGGGAGTGAGGAATCCACACATCCACAGCCTTGGCCAGGCTTCTCTGAAGCTTAAGCTGCCTGTGGAAGGTGGCTTTGCAAGAGAAGACTCTGAAAATTGGGGTCTGAGTGGGCATCTTGGTGTTTTTATGCCTAATCCAAGGAAGATCACCCTCATCTCATGAGCCTTCACAGCACCTGTGCACTGAGGAAGGCAGGGACACACGCTTGAGCTAAGGTGGATTTAACAGCAGGAAGGGATAAATTCCCGATTTATCTGATAAATCTCCAAGGTTCTCCCTGCCTTACACTTTAATTCTCTGTTTTATCTGAACTTTCTGGGTGTGATATTGAATATATTAACCAGCTCCCCAACAAGCTGCAAGAAACACGTTTTGATGTCAGCCTGGGGCTCAGTAATCCCGCTTTGCCCCGAAGATTCTTCCCAGCCTTGAAGAAAGTGAAAGTCTGTGAGTGAAAAGGGAGAAAACAACTCCTAAAAACCCCAAGGCCACAGTGGGAGCTGCATCAAGCCTGAAAGCTGAGGCTCACTATAAACACTGCGTGCTGCTCCTGTGATCTGGCGGCAGCGGACGAGCCGTATCCTGTTTTTCACAACACCGGGCTGAAGTTACTGCAGCTCACATTTTGTTTAAGCATTCTCAACTCCCACAGCATCACTATAATTAGTGTGGAGCCAGCTTGCAGAGGCAGCAGAAAGGGCCTATCAGGCCAGTGCTGAGTAATTAGATTGCAAGGAGTTGATCCGAGTCTACACACGGCAATAATCGATCCATTTAATCACTGCTTAATCAAAATTAAAATCCTCATCCGCGCACAGCCAGCATCCTCATTAAGGAAACGCTGCAGGAGCCTCATCTCCACGCTGCCCATTCACAGGCTTTTGCCAAAACACCCTTTGAAACAAGGGCCAGGAGAGCTGTTACACATATCAAAGCACACACTGAATGCACACTGTAAACAGGACATCACATCACAAAAAAAAAATCCCCACTCGGGGCAGCGCTTCCATAAACATTGGCCAACGTACCATCGGTGAAGTCCAGCGCGTACACTGGGAATCTTCGTGCAATGTCATCAGAAATCCCCTTGCCAATACTGAGAAAGTCGTGCAGCTGAAGAAAGGAAGGAAGTGCTGTGTCAGTGTAAAGGCTCATGCATTGTTAAAGAGATTAAGCTCCTTATTCAACCCTGATAGGAGCGAGAGGGCTCGTTTTCAATAGGGCATTCAAATCCCATCTCGTCATGATAATAAAAATAAACTCACCGGGATTCAATTTATATCCTCATAACATTGTGAAAGAGAAAATCCCCCAGACCACCCTGTTTTCCTCCCTTCCTTCCCTTCTCCCCCTCCCATTCCTATCTGCATTCCCGTTTTGCAGGTGAGGGAGCTGAAGATCCACTGGAAGGATCAGAACTTGGGTGTCTGAGGTGCCTTCCCCATCTCTCCACACAACTCTTCCTTTAGATGCCAGCAGAAAAACTCCCCTAAATCCACGTGAAACCTCTGAAAGAGGATCCCCAGCAAGTGCTTCTTCCTTGGCATTGCCATGGCAAAGGGAGACCTCAAAGAGATGTGAGGGAATTCAGGCTGTTGGCACCTCAAACTCCATCAGCAGGGAAAAGCTTGAATAAAACCAAGCCCTAATTTCTGCCCATTAAAACACAATAAAACCACTTTTGTGGGGAAGGGTTTCAAAAATCCAACATGTTCCCTTTTATTCCTGGTTTGCAGGCCTGCAAGGTGCAGTGGGATTGCAGATAGGATCTGCTGCTCACCACAGGCAATGAGGAGCTTGTCAGGAATATGTGACAGCTGCTATTGACTCTCAGCCTCCCAAACCTCACAATTCCTTCCTTATGGAAAGCACATGGAAAGCATCAGGGTAGGCAACACTTACAAATGAGGCACCTGTCAGATTTTTTCCTGTTATTCTCAGAGCACACAAAGCACTCTGAAAATCAAATGCACCTTTATGCAGTGATAATAACCTCAGCTGCCTCAGCTAAAACATTTCATGTATTTGTTGCAGAATCAGGCACAGAAGACTTATAACCTCTGCTAGGGAGTGTAAGGGGGGAAATAAAAAATCTCAGACACAAAATTTACACCGACAGATCATCTCAAAGCAGCAGGGAGCTCTTCCTTTGGCTGGTTCATGTGGAAACTGATAAAAATGACTGCTCTAGAAAGGACTTGACGCTACAGCGCTCATTTAATGGATTAATACAGCGCTGCCTTCTCGCCTGGGACTCACCTGTTTGCAGCACCTGGAAAATCAGAACCACAAACAAAATAAGAAAGGGAATCTTTTTCTTTAGAAGGGTTACACTGGGCACAGCAATCACTGGGTTTGGGGTGCAAAAGAGGCTCCTTTATCAGTGACTGTATCATCTCAGATTTCAGCTATTTAAGTCAATTCTGTTGCAATCTGCCGATACACCTGTAGGGTTTTTCAAACTTTATGACTGTTTCAACTTTAACCTGAACAACCAGGATGAGCAGACAGATGTGCTGCCAGCAGACACCAGCAAAACATCTGCATTTTAAGCATTTCCGAAAAATCTCAGCGCTTCAACCATATTTGGAGGCAGAGTTGGACATCAAAGCCAGATGCACTCGAAAAGCAATTTAATTTTTCCCCCCAGAAAGAGATTCCTGAAGGCATGAGTCAGCCAGAGAATCACAATGGCCTCAGACTGGGATGTTTACTTATCATGCTGCAGTGAGCACGGGGAAAAGGATGCTCGGGGTGTCTCATCTTCCAGGGAAGGAGGAGCGCGGCTGCTCCTGGCCTGGGGCAGCAGGGAGGGGGCTCTGGGGCACACAAAGCCTGTTCCAGGCAGCTGGGAGTGTGCAGAGGAGGAAAGCACTGCCTAACTCATCCCACAGGGCAGGAGGGTTATGTTTAAGACCCGCCCTGATTCCTTCATGCACTGATTTCTTGTGTGTGTGAGTGTGAAATGAGGGTAGGGCGTGTCAGTGGAACCTCACCAGGAGGAAAAGCTGTTCCTTCTGTTGGGCTGATCCTCCTGTGAGCTTTCCTCTCTGCCCTCCTACCCTCAGACTCAACCAGGGCTGCACTAGAGATATCACAGAATCACAGAATGGTTTGGGCTGGAAGAGACCTCAAAGCCCACCCAGTCCCACTCCTGCCATGGGCAGGGACACCCTGCACAGATCACAGGGACACCCTGCACAGATCACAGGGACACCCTGCACAGACCACAGGGACACCCTGCACAGACCAGGCTGCTTCAAGCCCCTTCCAGCCTGGCCTTGGACACTTCCAGGGATCCAGGGGCAGCCACAGCTTCTCTGGGCAACCTGTGCCAGGGCCTCCCTACCCTTACAGGGAAGGATTTCTTCCTAATATCCCATCTAAATCTACCTCTTTCAGCTCAACACCATTCCCCCTTCTCCTGTCTCTCCATGCCTTCTTGCAGATGTCCTTCCAGTAGAAGGCTGCTAAAAGACTGAGTTACAAAAGGTAAAACAATACAAAATGTAAAAGACTACGTTTACTGGCCTTCAAAGTTACAGCTCTTTTTTGTTTTGCTTTTATCCCCCAACCTGTCCAAAGAAATGAAGTTCATTAATTTTTCCACTTTCCATTCTACCAACCCCTCCTATCTTCTTGCCATTATACGGGTTAGAGGAAGAGGCTAAGCCAGCACTTAGCAACTACAAAGCCAAAGAGAAAAAAATCTGCTCCATCAACTCTGACCCTTCCTCAGCCCTCCCCAAAACTGCTGGGGGGCTGCAGGAGTACTTTACAGAGATCAGGGACGTAAGTCTCTGCAAAAATCCTACATCCTCTGTATCCTCCCTCCTGCTGATGCTGAGCACACACACCCCCCTCAGCAAATCCACACAGGACACAAAATCACAGCCAGAAAAACATCACAGCTGTTAGGGGCTCCTCCATGAACAAAATCACAATTAGATGCCTCAGTAAACAAGAAGATTTCAGGCTGACTTAATTATGATTGAGTACATAGCCTTGCCTAAATAATCCTCTGAGATGAGCCAAAGCAAAGTGATGGTGCTGTAGGCACAGCAGGGAATGTGACTGTCACATCCCCCTCAGTATTTCAGCAGAGGTAAAAACAAGCACTTGCAAAAATGCCACTCACACACAGAATTTAAGGCCCCTTTCTTCTCACATCACTGCAGGACCCAGGAGGCCAGATTTTCATGTCACCCAGAGACTTTACACCTTCCTGAGAGTTCTCTTGTCATAGTCCAGGGGCTCCAGTGAAGGTGTTTATTTCTCTGGGGGTGGCTGACAGGTTGAAATTCCACTCCTGGTCTCACATGGGTTTGTGCTCATATTAAATGCTTCCTCCTCACGAGGGGAGGAGATGATGGGGACAGCTCTCAGGAGCTGAAATCAACCTCACTTCTCCAGGCAAACCTTGGCTTGCCAGGAAATCTCCTTTCCCAGCTCTTTGTGCTGGCAGGGCGAGGTGAGGGTACAGAGGCTGCATCTCCCAAGAGCTTGAGGATAAAATGGTTTTAAAAGAGCAACAGTTCAGCAAATCCAGGCCCACAACTGCCAATGCCAAAAGCAAGAGCTGAAGGAAGAAATGTCCCTCTCTACAGCACTGGCTTGGAGAAATCAGGATTCTGCCTGGCCAAGGCTGCTTTTCCAAGCAGGCCAGCAGGAATCACCAGTCTCAGGGCCAAAATCTACAAGCTCAGTGTCTCATCCAGCCCTCCTCACCAAACCACAAAGCAGAAAACCTTCTGGAGACATTTTTTTTTGCTATTTTTAGCAAAAGACCAAGCCAGACACTTCAACTGCTCTAACAAAAATCCCTTTGAAAGGCCAGGTGTAAAGGGTTAAACCTACTTTAGGTAAATTACTCCTCCAAATATCCCTGTCTTGCATGACCTGGGTTTAAAGAGGGTTTCAGGACTTGTTCTGCAAAGTTAAGAGCAGGTATGGGGTCTAGCAAAGTTCAAAGCACTACCTATAAGCAAGGGGATTCCGCAGGAAAAACATGAGCTTTGCTCATTTCCAGATGTGCAGATCAAACCCCTTAAATCTATTCCAGGGGGGAAAAAAAAAGTGATAAGTGAAGCAGCTCCTGCACTATAAGCAACCCAAAGCTTTGTGGTTATTTGTAATGCAGGGACAGGAGCAGCATGCTGGAGATGGCACAGTTTGTTTTTCAGGTATGCTGCCTGCCTAAAGAATGGATTTCTGAACGGAAAAACAAAGCAATGACCAACACACAGGAAATTCCAGAAAAGAAAGCTGAGTTACAGCATTTCCCTCAAACTTGAAAGTACAAAGCAAGTAATGTTTTACAGAGCTACAGATCAAACAGGGAGAATTCAGGCCAAATACTGACAGGCAACTTTTAAGTGAAATTACCGTGCAGAGATGGCCAAGAAGCTTTTTGGCTGCAGGAAAGACGAGCAGCAGCTTCCTTCAGAGCCTTCTGATTGTAAGGATTAAGTACCTTGGACTGACAGGGAGCAGGGATCCATTAATCCCACCCTCTACTAAGCATCTGGAATCAAAGTCCTGTAACCATTTCAACCCCCAAGTGCTCTGCAACCCTTCAGCACCTGCCTCTTTAAAGTGGCTTTTTGGAGATTTACAGCAGAATCTGAGGAAGGTGCATGTGCAAACATGAAGTTTGGGGAAGACTCGGGGCTGGGAGCTTGCTGGGGATGCTGCTGCATCCACTGGCCTCAAGTGTTCATCTCCTCACCCCAAATCCCCTTGGATTGATGGATTTGGACACCAGGGAAGCAGGGGCATGGCAGAGGTGCTGGCCAAGCCTTACCTTGAGTTGTTTGCTACCGTGTGATTTGTGCCCATCGCTCTTCCCTAAGAGTCTCTGATTTGCCACCGTCAGCAAGTGCCGCTGGTGCACCAAGGCCTCCTTGAACTCCTCCTCAGTTTTGGTTTCCAGAAGCTTCTGCCGGAAGGTTATGTCTGAAAACATTGTGGCAAAGGTCCTGCCCACTTCTGTGGCCGTTTTGGTGCTTTTCTAAGCAGGGAACAAAAAAAAAAAAAGGACAGAAATAAGCGCTTGTAAAACAATTTAATTTCGCTTCTGAAAGGTAAACCCTGTAATTTACCCCTCTGAAGAGGGGATCCCAGAGACACCTGAGGGAGGAGGGAACATGTTGCAGATGAACACACAACCACAGCAGAATCCTGTGGAGGCACCAACACAGGTCCTATCTGAAGCCCTGATCGATCTTTACTTGATCATCTTCCCAGAAACCAATCAAAGCTGAATCATGCTGAACATGCATTTTACCCCTGGTTTCCCTTCAAGACTAGACAAAAATCTTTGCTACCTTACAGCACCTCAGCCTTGCTGCTCCTGGGGGATAAAGGTGCTGTAGTCAAGGTTTCTGCAGGTATTGATGTCTTATCTGAAAGACTGAGATTATTGTGCTCATCTGATTCCTATTTTCTGGGCAGTAAAACTCAATCCATTTGGCCACTCTGGGGCAATTCTGGCAGCACAAGTGGAGGCTGAGAGCTCTCAGCTCAAGTAACCACGGGACAGTGGAAAGGATTGGAAAATACAGCTGAGCACACACACAAGGAGCTCTTGGTCTGTCTTCACTAAATGTTTGGAAGGGACAGGAGTGTTGCAAACATGAAAAAAGAGCTTATTTTCAGGATTTAATATTTCTGAGAGACTCAGGCCTGATCTTTGGGGGTCCAGCTTCCAACAGAATCCATACTGCTTTCCTACTGCAGGAAATTAAATGCAAAGGGAAGAGCAAAGGAGGCTGAGCTCCCCATCCCTGCACAAACCCATCAAATCCAAGCTCTCCAGGCCCTGACCTGCTCACCTGCTCCTGGACAGGACAGGTAAAATACTTGCCAAGGCCAAATTACACAGAACTACAGCTCATTAAAAGGTCCTTCTGATGCCAAGTTTTAACCCACCCACCTCTTCTACATTCCACACTCATCATGCAGCAGCTACCAGAGACACCCAAACACTCCCCAGCCCTGGAGAACCTCCAAGCTCCTCACACTGCAGTGAAAAGAAGAGTGAGCATCTGTGATTGATCCCAATTGCTTCTCATGATTCACAACCGAACAGATGAACAATTTCTCCATGAACACAACCAAATAATTCAGTGTGGGTGACGCAGAGGAGCAGGTGTGGGTGGCACTGAGCTGGTCCCAGAGTCATTGCTTATGCTGCCCCTCATCCATCACTCAAATCACCCTCCTCTCTTCCATTTGCTCAGAAAAGTTGTGGCTGCCCCATCCCTGAAGTGTTCAAGGCCAGGTTGGATGGGGCTTGGAGCAACCTGGGAGAGTGGAAGGTGTCCCTGCACGTGGTAGAGGGCTGGAATGAGATTGTCTTAAATGTCCCTCCACACCACTCTGGGATTCCATCACCAGGAATGTCACTGCAAACACTCACTAGGGCACATTCAATTTAAGTTTCTAGGGAGAGGCTTGGATTTCAGTGAAGGATTTTCCCTGGGACTTGCTTTTAGAGTCTGTAAACCAGCCAGGATTTGCCATCACAGAGGAGGCTCCACCTTTCATCTCTAAGCAGCAGCAATCCTTGGGCTGGATGCTGCAAGGATTGCTTCAACATTCCCAATGCTTTTCCAATTTCTCCTTTACCAAGGGGATGAACAATTTAGAGAGGATATATATTTGCAAGAAAACCTATGTTTTTTCCATCCTCCATATTAGCAAGGCCAAGGATCTGGATTCCCAGCACAACAAATGCCCATTTTGTGGACTGTTTTTCCCCTCCCCAGGCAAGGCCCGTTGAATGTGTTGCTGTCAGCAGGTTAATTATTTTAACTGCTGCACCAGAAATGCGCACTTGGGGCTGGCTCCACCAACCCATTTGAAACAAAAAAGCACATTGGCAAGGGTGAGCTCTCTTGGCCTCCACTCCCTTCCCTTAATTTGATGCTGACCATTGGAATTGCAAACTCTCGGGATCCGAGCGGATGCGGAGCCGTTCGCCGGGCGCTTTGCACGTAGCTGGCCCAAGATAACAATGAGGGAGAGATCCATGGAACTGCACACAGCTCCAGCTGTTCTCCCTCCTGCTTTTCACAAGAAACATCAATATGTTTTCAGCCTGTTGGCTTCGAGGTCGATGCCAAAAGCATTGAGCGGCTCGGTTGGGAAAGACCTGCCAGAAATCCTGGGAAAGAAGGAAACACCAGTATTCCCATTTAAACGAGGGTGGTGGTGAAGTGGGGGAGGAGACAGGCCAGACCAGCAGGTCCCAAGGTCACACAGATAGCATTGAAGAGCAGGAAATTAAATCAGGACGTATCCTGTCCCAGAAAAGGTCCCCAACCTCTCCAGCACCTCCCAGGAGCACAGACCCAGCAACCCCAAGGTGTAAACAGCCAGCTGGAGTGTGAAAAGGTCTTGAGCTTTGAACCATTCAGCCATCAGCTGGAAGAACCACCTTGGTCAGGCCAGGGCTTTCTAGGAAGACAGGATGGTGATCCCCAATTAACCTTGATGCCCCCCACGATATCAGAATGGGACTTGGATAATCCTTGTGGGTCCCTTCCAACTCAGGATATTCTGACTGCACTAAAAGTGTCCTACTGTGCCATTCTTATCTACACCAAAGAGCCAGAGCTTGAGCAAGTTTTAACCTTGCTGTTTCAAGTGCTAAAAGCTGTCAAAACACATCCCAAAGGGCCTCGGGAACAGGCTGACCTTAGAAGCACCGTAGCTCCCACAAAGTCTCACTCTCAGTGCAACAGAGCTCAAAAAAGAATCATCTTCCTCTTGGCAACATCACCTCCAGCTGCTGCAGCCACACGTGCAGGGTAAATGTCAGCCCCATCAGGGAAGTCTGCAGGGAAGCAACCCGGACCTTTGCAGTGGGGCACCAGCTGCAGGCTCACAAGGGTCTTTCAAAAGCTTGGTTTTAGCAAGGAACTGCATTTCTTCCTTCTAAAAATAGCAGCTACAGCTGGAGAGGGGAATCCATGGAGTGTTAAGGGCATCCCAGGTGTGTATGGGGACTACACAGTGTTCTCCTCCCCATCAGGATGCAGACCATGAGACAAGGACACAGCCCACTAATCCGCCCCTCACCAACAGGATAAATCATCCTGACAGCTGCTGAGAAGACCTCAGGCCTTTTCACAGACCCTTGTGTTTTAACAACAGCATTTATTAACCCTTGGAGGAGCCCAGGGAAAAGCAAACTCAGGAGAACCCCCTGAAGCTGTGGCACAAGAAGACAAGACTCACCATCTTGGGAGGAGCCAGGACCAGTATCACAAATCTGACTTCACAGGAGTTCTCACCCCAGTTCTGAGGCCTCTCCAGGCGGCTGATGCAAACGTGACGTCGCTGAAGGGACTTTATAGTGCAACTGTCAGGGAAAATGGGATCGTTAGACTGGACCCCACAACACCAGGCATGACCTCCCCTGGTGCACAAGGCATATAAACACATTTCACCTTTGAGAAATACATGATGTTGGTGAAAGACTTCTGAAGTCATAAACTTCTAGTTACTATTAGCCCAATTCTGCTCCCTTTAGTACAATCTGACATCCATGTTTTTATGGGAAGTACCTTTCAAGATTTCAAGGTGTATTCTGCCTTCTCCTCCAGCTGCTTTTTAACAGCCAAGAAAACAAATGACAGAGAGCACAACACACTGAGTACTTGCAGATCTACAGAAGCTTCTACACAATAAAAAAGCCTCTTATTAAAAAACACCTGTGTTATTGGAAAGCAGATTACACTTCATTTCACCTGATCTCCCAAAGTGCTTCTGGAAACACCAAGGCAAAATGCCAAGCCAATATATTCCCTCTTCTGCCTCAAGGCAGACCTCTCTGTTGTAATGGCATTCCCCATTTGCTCCCAGCTGTTGTTTTTCCCTTTCTGGCTCACAAGTGTTAAAGAAACCAGGTTGACCTCCTTGCCCAAGATCCACAAGAGACAGGATTAGTGCTTGGAGGGAAATCCTTGGCTGGGATCCAGGGGATGGGATGGATGCTTGACTCCCAGAACCAAGACTAGCAAAAAAAAAAGTCGTGTGGAATAAACACAGGGATCATCTCCAGGTCCATCTCTACCCTGTGATATTTAAACAGAGCTGGGACCTGTTTAGCTGTCACTTTTCCTGCTGGGAAACTCTGGGGCTTGGTGCAGGGGCAGCAGTGGGTAATGCCAGCCTGGCACGCAGCTCTCCTGTCCCCTTTAGAGCCACCAACCACTTCCCAACCCTTCTGTAAACCACTGGTGAAAAATGCACACAGAGTTTGCCTACAGACATCTGGGAGAGGTATGGAATTGTTTTCCTACCTCACAGTGATTTTCCTCTCCTCCACTTGGTTCAGAGTTATTTCAGCTCCTTGCTCCCTTTTGTTCACCTAACAAGCACCTATCACAGTCCTCCAGCAGGAGGATTTATTTCTCTAATTTCTCTTCCATAATCCCATCTTATTTCTTTCCTTTTAAGATGTATTCTCACCCCCATGCACCCTGAGGGCTGTTCCATTAACAAAATCTTAGGCTGGAGACATCCTAGTCGGGACAACACTGTATTTTCTATCAAGTTCTTCACTATTTGCATTAAAAAAAAAATTAAAAATCACACCATCAAGTATTTTCTTACTGAGTTTGACTTCCTGATCTCAGACTGGAAGCAGCCTGCTTCTATAAATTAATTTCAAAGAGGTACTTGTCTGAGAACAACCAAACAGCTTAATTAGAACAATACAGGACATGAGAAAGATGACACTCTTTCATTTATTTCCTAACTTCCCTTCACCACAGCCTCTTGTTCTTTTTGTACTTGAATCAGCTTTGGAAGAGAGAAATATCAAGGCAGGTCCTAAGGTGAGGAATAAATATCTTTTGAAGTAATTGAAAATAGAGTGCAGGCTACACTTGTTTTCAAAACCAAAGCCAAGCCCCTGGTTGCAATCCAGCTGTGGCTGGCCAGCAGACAAGTCTCCTTGTGTTACAGCTCAACAAGCCAGAAGGGGACGTGAACTCTGGGCTTTGGACCAAATGGAGAACCTTCAAGTGGCCCAACACCTTCAGTTCTCTCACCTTCACCCACCTGCTCACCAGCAGTGCATGATTACTGCACCATTAGCATTAATTCTGAGCTCAGCATTTCCATACCTCAGCTGCTGAGCTCATTGATTAATCTCTTTTGAAAAGGAAGGTTTGCTGGGCATTTTGGACATCATTTCTCTGCCAGACATGGCCAGAAGCAGGTATCAGCTACCTGTGGCTCACAGAGCTGTACCAACACTACCCAGACACCATCCCCTCCCTACCATGTGCACCAGGCAGGGCCTGACCAAGCAAAAAGTACAAAGCAATTGGGAAAAGCCAATCATAAAGTGCAATAATGAAGCAAGCCACATGTTCTGGAGTTTTCTTTCTTCTTGGAGTGACAGGGTTATGTTTCAGCTCCATGAATTGTCTCCAGAGCTGTATTTTCCAGAGACAGGAGTCCTGCCAGCAGTGCCACAGTCCCACTTCAGCTCAAGAGCTTCTTGGTTACAGAGGGGAAAAGGGGACTGTAGAAAACTGAGCTTTGATATTGGGTCTCTCTCATTTTCCTGACAGCCACCAAAAATTTGTGTTTCTCTTTGTCAGGAGTTCACTGTTTCCTTAAGCTGAGGGACTGGGCAAGAAGAGGATCCCACAGTACTGGAAGATTTGACATGGAGCACATTTACAAGACACCAGGAAATTCACTGTCATTATCAACCCTTTTTATCAGAAATAGTTTTTATTATCCAGAGTGCTGGAGCTTGGGGCTTCTCACACTTTTGAGAGTCCCCTCCAGCTCCTCTGTAAAGAACTCTATGGATACTGACACATGGATCTAAATCCCAATATCACACCAGTAAAATTGAGAATTTCCAATACTTAGGTCAATGTACAAGTGATTTAGATCAACAACACCTTTACAAATCAGGCTGGAGTTGATTTAGTGAGGACAAGCCTGATTAAAACCAGATTTAAACAGATGCCACAGAGAAGATGGGATGCACCTGAGCCTGGCTGTATGGAGGGGAGGAACAGTGCAGAATGCAGCCTCATCTGAGTCTGCTTTGCCTCTGTTATATCCATTCATTTGGGGGAAAAAAATGGTGTTTCAATACTTCCAGTGCAAGGCCAAGTCACTCCTGCCCATGCATCATTCAGCAGCTCAAGCTTTTCTTCAAATTTAAGCCATTATTTAGCTGACTCAAATTCTATTCCCTGGTAGAGCACTTACAGCTCCCACTTTTGTTTTAATTCCAGAATCCAGATACAAATACAATACAAACCAAAACTGCAGTCCCAACTAGACTTGTGTAAATATTTGTAAAAGACACAAAAAAAAAAAGTTTCTTGGTTCACATGGAGAAATCCCAAGTCAAGCAAGACTGCAGGTAAAAGTCAGCACAGCTCAGGCCAAGAAGAAAGTCACTTTCAAAATGAAACAACTTTTTTTAAGTAGCACTTAAATTCCCACTAGGAAAAAAAAAAAAAAAAAACCAAAAAAACTGGAGGGTAAATAGCCAAAACCCAAAAAAACTGAGAATTAGCAAGACATTTTCAGCTGACTCTAAATCAAGTCTGGTTTGGTCAAAGCCTCCAAGTTCCTTTTTGGTTTGAGTTGAGCTACATTTGATTCTCCCTTGGTTTGGCTAGAAAGCTGAAAAATCTATTTTCACCCAGTATTAGTCACCCCAGGAAATGCTGGACTATGATTTAATGAGATGCCAGGTTGTGTTCTCAGCAGTTTTATCTTGATCCCCCAATAATTGAGCTCGGAAAAAGAGCATTTAAATTATAGCACAAATTCTGCTTCCCTGTGCTCCCCTCTGCCTGTGGTGGTGCTGAGGATGGCACTGGGATGGTGAGAACTGGCAGTGCTCCACCAAAATCCCAGATCCACTGAGTCCCACGTGCCCCAGGTCTGCCCCACACCCAAGATGTTATCAGAGTAATAACACATTGCTCAACCAAATCATAAAAAGGGTCAAATTATGGAGACCTAAGAGAAACAGAAACCCTCTTTTAAAAGGGCAAGAAAGGAAGTTAATTCAGAAACAAATTATCCCTTGCAGTAAGAAAAAGTGCCCAGCAGAGGTAATCAGCCAGCCAGCCTTTTCCTGTCCCCACACAGAACAACAATGACACTTCTTGTTCTCATCCACTGCCAATAAATCTCCCTTTGCTGAGCAGCTCCAGGCACCAGCTTTGAGAAACCAGGATCTGCAAGTGAGGAACGAAGCTGTGGCCAGGGCAGGCAGCTCACCCCAGCTTGGCACGGGCTGCTCTCAGCCACAACATCCTCACTCCAGGCTGGAAATCATTTTTGCCTGGGAAATGCCAAAATTCCTTGCTGAGGAAGGCTCATCCTCTTCAGGGGGAAGGATTTCCTCCAGGTCTTTCCATCACAGCACCTGCAGGAGCTCTCCAGCACCACCTGGGATGGTCCAGCACAGGGAGTGAGGGGAGAAGCCCTTAAAAGAAAATTAATTGGTTCTCTGAATTCAAAGAACACTTGCCAGATGTTGGCTGTGGCACTTGGGACATGGTTTAGAGATGAACACAGTGGTGCTGTGTTAATGGCTGGGCTTTTCCAACCTTCAGGATTCTATAAGGAGACATCTCATCCCCGTACAGACCCTGCAGGCAGCAGAACAAGCCAAGCCATCTTTCTTCTTCAGGACCCAAATTCCTAATGCAGAGCTTGAATCTGAGGTTTTCTTTTCAAAAAACAGCACCTGCAAGAGCTTCAGCATAATCTGGGAAAACCCAAAAAGGGTGGAGAAGCCCTTAAAAAAATGATATGGTTCTCTGAGCCCAAAGAACACTTGAGAGATGACAGTTGTAAATTCTGGAAAAGAGGCTCTTGCTTACAAGGCTCCAAATTTTGTAATCATTCCTCTAAATGAAAATATTTGTTTTAAGCAGTCCAACTGTTTTAATTTCCCATTTTGCCCTTTAAAAGAATAATCTGAGGAAGAGACAGCAACTGTAGCATCTCTATTTGAAATCTATGCAACAGCTAAATCAGAGACAATGTGACTTTTCTAGAAACCCACAGAGTTCTGGGTCTGTAAAAATCCTTAAACACATGAAAGAGACTTGTATTACTTCTGCTGAGAGAGATACCAGTCACATCTTTCAAGCAGTAAATTTTGTATCTTACTCCTCAGATTTTGATTATCTCAACAGCAGTCTTGCTGGTTATCCAATATCATCTCACAATACCTATTTTTTGAGAGGCTACCTGGGTTTTTCTGAGTTCAACTCCTCCACAGGAGTCACTGCCACGACAGGCTACATCAAAGGCAGAAATTCTACAGCAACACAGAGCACACAGACCACTGAACCACTTTTTGCTTGCAGAGAGGCTTTTTTCCCCTCTGCTCAGCCTGTTAGAACAGCTTTAGGAAATCAGCTCAGTGCCCAGCCCATGTGCCTTAGCAATCCAGCCAGAAGAAATGGCTCTACAACTCCATCCAGACTATGGAGCAGCTTGATTTCATGTTTTTCTAAGGATTCAGCTCGGGAAATCAGTAGTTATATCACTCTGCTGGCAAGGAGAATACAGCCTGGAAGCTGGGATGCCTGGGGAGTTCCATCAGCTCAGGGACATTTGCTCTATAACCCATCGAGCTGATGTTTCTCCTAGCAGGACATGAGGGAGAAAAATCCACCAGAAGCCAGTTAAGCCATTTTAAAATCAAATATCCTTCACTCCAAGAGGAAAAAATTAAAAATCAGGCATTTTCATCTTCATTTGTTAGGCAGTGAAAGAAAGAATGGGGTGTCATAGGACTTGGCTTGTCACTTCTTAAGGTATAAGGGGGGGTTTCTTGGCCTTTTTGAGGCACAAAGCTGCAACACCAAAACCAGCAGCTCCCATTGGAGCTTCTTGCCCATTTTCCCCAGCCCAGACATGGAAAACATCCAGTTTATCCCTCTGTGCTGGGATCATGGCAGGTCTGGGTGGTTCAGGGGAAGCTCCAAGCACCCTCCTGGCAGCACCTCTGCCTGCTTCAGTCATTCCAAGCTGCAGGTCCCACCAGCAGCTGAGCTTGCCCACTTAAATAACTGAGGAAAGCAGTCCAGCACTCCCCATTCTGGGACAGGACTATCCCTCATCCCAGGTTCTGCAAGGAAACAACCAGCAGCAGCTTCCCAGGGAAGCAGCAGGAGATCTCTGTGCCAGTTTGTGTCTTCCTGTTCAGGCAAATGCTGGAATAGGAGGAAAAAAGAGTTGTGTCCATGGTTTCAGAGGTATGAGATCTTGTCCTGAGCTGATGGAGCTTGTCTATAACCCTCAAGATTTGCTTTCTAGCTAGGAAATGACCATGTACACAAAGAGAAACCTTCGTTCTTCCAGAGCTGGACCCTGCTGGTCACGGGGGCATGAAAGGTTTTGATACCCTCAGCTCTCATTTTAACAGAAGAATCCCAAGTTTTCCATAAGCTGATGGATCCTGGTATGGCTTTTGGTCATTCTTGACAAAACCAGCCCTAAAACTTGCAGTGAATCAGAATTCTGTTGTTTTCCTGGAC
>VZUA01086017.1:31128-42466 GCA_013401035.1 Horornis vulcanius
TTGAGATCTTTAATTCCTCAAGGGTTTGTTCTGCCCTGTGGCTGAAGCCCAGATCTATATGGAATGTCTGACCTTGCTGGAGCTTCCCTAGCCCTGAAATCATCAGGAAAGCACCAAATCCAACAGAAGCAGAACAAATATTTCAACCCTATGTTTTCCCCATTGCTCTTCTCACTGAGGATAAAACAGATAAAAAATAAGAGCCTTCTTTCCAGCACAAAGAAGAGGGAAAGATATTTCTGTCTCCATTAGGAATGTTCTTCTGCAGCAGGCTCTGCACAACTCAGTGAATATCCTACAAAATTCCTTTCTTTCTCACCCCAAACTAATTTCAGCTGTTAATATTCCCCCTCATCATCTATGCAGAAGCAAGACCACCAAAACCTTATCTCTGAGCTGTTCTTCCTCATTAATATAATCTTATCGTGATACTCAATTCCATCTCATCCACCAGGAA
This sequence comes from Horornis vulcanius, assembly GCA_013401035.1. Classification (NCBI taxonomy): domain Eukaryota; kingdom Metazoa; phylum Chordata; class Aves; order Passeriformes; family Scotocercidae; genus Horornis; species Horornis vulcanius. Next base: position 31,586 of record VZUA01086017.1, read on the forward strand.
TTAAAAGCTGGTTAAGGTGCACCAACCCAGCAGTGCTAATATAAAATTTAGCAAAGAGTATAGACCAAATTCAAGGATAAAGAATAGCAGATATCTTAAAGGTTCTTCCCACTCATATGGAAAATTTTTTCATCAACAAATTCCTTTTACTTCAGAGGTTTGGAAGCTGTTTTGCAATCTGACTTCAAGAAAAATGTAAGATCTAAAAATATGGTTCACAATCTGTTGCACAATCACTCCAGCAGAAATACAGTGCAACAATTAGATAATTATAGTTAATAACTCATCATTGCTTTCCCACCACTTTCTTCTCCCTCTTCAGAGCAACAAAAGGAAGAAACAAGGAAAGTTTTGCACAAGACACCTTCAGGCTGTGAGCTTATTTTTCAAATCATCTTTTGTCATGGAAGCCAGGATTACTCACATGGATGCATTTAAAGCTCTGGCTCACTTTCCTAACAGGCTGAACCCACCCTTTTTAGTCTCATGTATGTAATCACAGCATTTGGATTATGACCTTTAAAATGCTTTGGTGTTAAGGCAACACTCCCCAAAACCCTCCACAGAGCTGTCTCATGCCACAGGAGAAACTTCCATCCTCTGCATCAGAGGATGATGCAGAAGATGAAGCACCTCCATATCCTTACTGCTGTTATCCTTCCTGTGACACCCAAAGTGGAGAAAACTGCCCAAAAGTCCTCTTGGTTGACACCATTTTACTTTACAAACTCATTTTCTTCTTCCTGGTCCTGCTTTGTACGTGCCAGGTGAAAAAAGCAGCACACAAAGCAGGAAATATCATCCAGCTCTCCTCTTTCTCAGGACACAGCCCTGATATGCAATCACTTCTTTTTCACATTGAGATCAAATCCTTCTCTTTCACAAGAGATTAAAAACAAGGGGGAGATTTCTCCTTGTTTGTTGATGGTGTTGTCTCCTTTTTGATTTTTTTTTTAATCCTCTATTTCTCTCCATTTTTCCCAGCCATAAGCAGAGGGCAGGAGAAGAAGTGCAAGCAGAAGGAAAACTATTGTGACAGTTGTCCCAGCAAACTGGCTGTGAGGGCTAAAATATGTGCATGCCTTTAGGCACCTATCCCACACATCCCAGCCATTTCTCTGGGAATTAACATATTTCTAGACAACTCGACTTCAAGACTGCACAGGAATAAAGCAACAGAGTCAAAAAGGCACTGCTTTGGTTGGCTCTGGGACTCAGGTTCTGGCCTGTCCCCTGTGAAGGGACAGCCTGGCTCATCCCACAGGCCTGACTTGGAGACAATAACTTCAAACCCCAGTCCTGGTCAAGTGCAAGCTGGGGTGAAGCCACCACATCTCATAAATCCCAGGTGACAGAGTTCTTACTGTCTTAAGGGCCTGTTCCTCCAATGTTTAACAGTGTTGACAATTAATCAGCGTCCAAATTAATTGTCAGAGAAAGTAATCAGTGTCTAAATAGCATGGAATGTCTGACTTCAATTGTCAGCTACAAAGTTTGGATGGTTCTATCAAAGGACCTAAGAAATCTTTTGGTCCAGGCTCCCAGACTTTGGCAGGCAAAGCAGTCCATGAACCAGTTTACTTGTCCCTTTGAGAAGTTCCCTTATTAGCATTTCTCAGTAATTAGCATTTTCTGGCTCATTTTTCCAGCATTCTTAGCTTGTTAACAGCAGACTTCTATAACATCCAAGAGCTGAGTGCCCTGGAGGGGCTGTGGTCACCTACTGCATGTGTTTGTGAAGAGGAACAGCCCAGAGAGAGACAGATCCACAGGATGGACGGAACAAGCACCACCACCTTAACCCAAAAGGGCACATTCTGAACCTCTGCTCCTCCCAGCAGCAGGAAAAGATTTGCATGTCAGTGATTTTCCTCATCCAGCCCAGGTACTTACATGATACAGAGCCAGGACTGCTGATACTGCACCCCCGTGACTGTGGCTGTGACCCCTTGAATTGTGTCTGATAAGAGGTGAACTGGGAAGAAAAGAGAGGGAAACATCACAGGCTGTCCTCATTTATTCTGCAGCTGTAAATAACATTTCCTTCTAAATGGAAGCTGACTACTAATCCCAAGCATTCCTATCTGCCCAGTGGACTGATGCAGGGGTGGGGGCTGACAGAGAGAGATGGAAACATTTGTCCTGCTGCTTTTGAACTACGTCCTTAAACTATTCACAGCTTAGAAAGGCAGCTGCTTTCTCCTCCCAACACCATCCTACTGCAGTACTGGGTTATTAGATTAGCATTACCCACCACACACACACAGACAGGACTGGGAGGGGTTGTCACCTCCCCAAACCCCTGCCCTCTCTCCCCCTCTTCCCCCTCTACTACTCTCACATTATTTTATGGCACTACTTACTTTTTGTTCTTTATTGGCAGAAAGCCTAAATTAAAGGGATTACAAATGCGAAGCTCTAAGACAGGTAGCAAGAAGTAACCAAAGCATGAACATGCTTACTACATGCTCAGGACTTGACATATCTGTTAAACAAATTCACTCAGGCTGTGACAGTTACATTTGAGGTGCGATGGACATGTTTGTACATTCATTCCTGTTGACTCTGAACCATCAGGGGTGCCTACAGAGAAACAATGCTCAGTTAAGCTTCTTCACATCTTGGGCTAAAAGACAGCTGTTTTAGACTACATTACAACATTTGTTGATAGCTTAGGGTGATACCAGAGCCAACAAAGCTGGCTAGGGCTGCCCTGGTTGAACTTCTGGAGGAAACTCAAGTGTCTCCCATCTCCTCCAGTGGGCTGGGAGTGACATAAAGGATCAACCCTCCCCAGTTACTCATCCAAAGCAGGCAAAATTCCCCAGCCTGTGTGAATTCAGGTGGACAATCACAAGGCAACAGAGCCATTGCTGACGAGACACCAGCAAGCATCTCTTGTCTGGACAGCGTTGTCTGAGGACAAGCAAACCAAAAGCGTCCACACAGACAAGACACCCCAGTGCTGCTGACTCCTCACCCCAGAGAGCACCACAATGGGTGATCTTAACAAAACAGAGGCAAGACTCCACCAAAACACAAAAACCCTGGAGAAATGTGGCCCTTCAGTCTGAGTGACATGGAAAAAAAAATCAACCCATGGTGTCACATGCAACGTGCAAGCCTTGGGGACCACACACTGAGTGTCCAGCACCCCACCACGGCAAGGATGGCAAATGAACAGCAGCCCACCAAACCAAGAGCCAAAGCAAAGCAAGAGCTGATTACCGTTCCCTTCCCGTGGGGTCCCTGAATCTGTGAATAAAGTGTTCATGATTTTTTCGAAGTTGCAGCTCGGCTCCATGTTCTCAGGGTCCTCGGCGAAGTGTTTCAGCATCTCCCGGAGAACATCGTCCAAGGACGTGGCTGTTTCATCCAGGATGATGCTGGCTCTGGCCAAGAAGCCATCCAGGTCTCGCTGGGCTCTGACCTCCTCCTCAAAATTCTTTAATTTCAGGTACTGTGTTGAGAAAAGGCCAGAGCATGAGACAGCTGAACAAAGCAGCAGCAAAGTAAAATCTGGGTCCTTCACAAGCAGTTTGGCTGAGGTTACCACCCAACCAAAGAGTCTGTTGGCCATTCAGATCACAGGAGAAAAGGCATTTTATGCATTAATGCATTGAAGTTTTGCATTTTCAAGGCTTATCCTAACAGTGTGCCAATGGGTGGATGCCCAGGTACCATTTATACCTTGACTTAGAAAGGAGAATATAAAAAAAAAAGGGTTTTTTAGTGGTTGTTTTTTTCGGTTTGGTAATTTTTTTAGCCTAGAATAAAGTAAGATAAGTTGATCTAAAAGCAAAAATACTTGAGGTAGCGTTTAAAATCTTCTTTAGGTTTAAGTAACTCAGGAAGTTTGAAAAATGTGTGAAAGTTATTTGGGAGAAATGGACACTAAGCTCAGCAGCATGAAAAATTACCAGTACGAATCTCAGTGCCAAGTCAACCCAGTTGTCCTCAAACTGGGAACATCTGTCCCCAGTGCTCCCAGTTAGGGAGCCTGAAGTGGGAGGAGGGAAATGCCATCCAGCCCATCACCTTTTCTGACGTTTGCTAAATTTCTGTTCTTTCCACTTCCATGGAATTTTTCTTCTGTTGTGGATTTAGCTTTAAAACAATAATGAAAAAAAAAAAAAATACAGCAGAGGCTGAAACTATCCCAGCTCTCTGCTGGTTCCTTCTGCTGTCCCAGACTTACTGGCCTTGAGATGGAAGAGACAACTCAGTGTGTTCCAGAATCTCAACTCCTTTCTGTACCTGTCAGCTGTGAAGGTGATTAACTGAGTGATCAAACTATAAATGCACAGTCCTTGGAAATCCACACACAGAGCACTGGACAAGGAGGGCTAGCAGTCCTGGCCCTCTCCTTCAACAGCCTAAGATTGAGTGAGGAAATGGGAACTGAGCTCTTCTATGGATCTTCCTTCCGATGGGAAAGCTGCCAGGTTGAATTCATGATGCTGAGAACCAGATTGTCAAGAGACAGTGAAAGCCTCAGCTCCCCTCAAGCTCAGGAAGAACCAAACTCTGAATTGCTTTTACAAATCTGACCCCCAGCTCCTCCACAGCCAGGACCACGTCACGTTCCCTCCAGGGTACGGGGCCATCCCAGAGCTCCTCTCCCTCCATGCACTCTCTCTTACCTTTTCCATTTATAGACACAGGCAAAAAAATGCCAACATCTCCCTAATTACTGTAATTATCACAGCAACTATCAAGTTGTCAGTACACATCCATTGCAATTAGCACTGTTTTACTTTGCATCAATCACTCTTTCCACAGCATCCTTGAGAGGGAGGATTCTCTGAAGCGTTTCAGCTCCCACCCCCAAGGCTTTGGAACCATCTGCTCGTAGGAGAGGAGACAGTGACACAGCAACAGCTCCACCTCAGAAGTGCAAGCAGTGAGTCTGCCTCAAATTGAGAGAAGATAAACACACACCTGTAGCAAGAGTCTTCAAAATAGCAAAGGTGGTTTTGTGTCACCAACTTCTGCACGAGAGAAGCAATCAGAAGCAGAACAGCAGAAGGAGAAAGTTGAGGGATAGCAAAAAATTAATCAAAACCATTCATGGGGGCTATCTGCCCAATCACAGAATCATAGAATGGTTTGGGTTGAAGAGACCTTCCAGATTATCCAGTCCCAACCCCCTGCCATGGGCAGGGACCACCTTCCACTAGCCCAGGTTGCTCAGAGCACCATCCAACCTGGCCAGGTTGCTCAGAAAACCATCCAACCTGGCCCTGGACACATCCAGGGTAGGGCAGACACAGCTTCTCAGGGCAAGCTGTGCAAGGGCTTCACCATCTTCGTGACAAAGAAATTTTTCCTATTATCCAGTCTAAACCTACTCTCTTTCAGTCTGAAGCCATTCCCCCTTGTCCTGTCACTCCAGACTCCTGTAAATAATCTCTCCCCATCTTTCTTGTAGCCCCCTTCAGGCTGGTTGAAGGCCCCAGTTCATCTCAATCAAGACTGATCCTGCAGTGAGCTGTGCTTGACAGCACCAGCAGCAGCTCCTTGCAAGGCAGGAGGATTCAGCTCCAGCTGAGCCACAGGCTTCAAGCAATGCCTTGGGAAAATAACTTTCCATGCCTCACTGCTGTTTCATTTTCCTGCTGTTGGTCCTTCATAGGAAATAGGGGAAAGACTCATATTTATCACTCATTTATCATTTTTATCACTCCCTAAGTTAGGGAAGGCATTATAGAGTCATGGAATGGTTTGGGCTGGAAGGGAAGTCAAAGTTCATCCTGTTCCAACTCCTGCCATGCGCAGGGACACCTTCCACTAGCTCAGCTTGCTCCAAGCCCCATCCAACCTGCCCTTGGACACTTCAGGGGCAGCCACAGCTTCTCTGGGCACCCTGTGCCAGGGCCTCCCCACCCTCACAAGGGAGCATCTCTAACACCCAATCTAAATCTACTCTCTGAGCTTAAGAGGCTTTATGCACATTAAACATCAGACGGCAAGCAGCCACCATGAAAGGAGAGAAATCCATCACTCCCTGAGACACACCAAAATCAAATTACTGGAAGCACTGGCACAGCAAATCCTCAGAGACAGCTCAGGCACAACTGCTCCAGCCAGGACCCCCACTGGGTTCAGGGGAAATTAATGAATGCTCCCTCACTAATATTTTTAGCTGGATAGTCAAGTCACACCAGGAAACTTGATGCTGGAAACTTGATGCTGGAAAACTGCTTAGGAAGAAACCCAAGCCAGCTACCCAAGAGCCATCTGAACAGCTCTGGGCATCCTTGATTGTAAAGCTCCACGCTGCACCGTGACAGGAACAGTGGCTGTTGTGCAAAAAAATGGGGGAAACACTTAAACAGCCTCCCCTGACTTCAGGCAGGCCAAAATCACACATTCTAACTCATCAACAAGGCTCAAAATGCAAGCTCTCTCCTGGCTGGCTGCTCAGGAGACACCTCCACTTGGAGCCACTGGCAAATTTTTTGTGGCGTCCAAAAAATCCCGTTCTCCTGAGCAGAGCCCTGCCTGGGCTGCTGCCATGGTCCTTCAGGCCAATTGTCTCAGAATCACTCTGTGATGGTGATTAAATAGCTCAACCTGTGTGAAGAAACCTTTATTCCTGCCCACCAAGTGCCCTGCTAGATAGCAACTTGCTTGAGACACAAACTGCCCTTCCAGAACCACAGGGAAAACCTACAGGGAAACTTCTCCAGACAAAGCTTCTCACTTCTCTGCTGGTGATTCCCCCTTCCCAGACACTTGGAGCCATCTCCTCCATGAGTCAGGTCCCAATTTCCTTTGCATTTGAAGCACAAAATTTCCACTCATCCTCCCCGGAGGGAAAAACTGGCAAAAGTATCTTTTTCTCAAGCCCTGCTAAAGCTCTCTGGTATTTGTGGCTCCACAGCACACTAAAATGCTCAAGCATGAACTGTAGGCCAGAAAAAGCAAGAATCCTACAGCTCTGAAAAGGAAAAACAAAACAGAAGAGACACTTATGAGTTAGCAGTTTCCAACTATTTCTTATCAGAGGCAGATCCTGCATTTGGGCTTAGAATTTGCACTTTTAAGTGATTAAGTTCTCAGGTTACTTTCAGTCAAGTGTGTATGACTGAGAACTTTGGCACTGGGATTAGACAAGACAAATTAAGGATAAATACATTTTCATTCCTGAGCATGGAATCGCTTATTTTAATTTTCCATGATTCTATATCAAACAATGTTTAATTTTTTTTTGGGTGGTGGTGGCTTTGTTTTGGGTAGTGTTTTCTTTGGTATTTATTTCCTTTTGGGTTTTTTTATTAACTTGGGGAAAAGGTTTCTAAAGCTATCACACATTTTCCTCCCACTACTAATTCAGCTTTCTGAAATATCTTTTCAGGATTTGAGCTGTCTTAGAGGCCTAAAGCAAAGCAGAATTAAAGAGCTCTCTGGGATTCCCTAAAAAGCCCCCAAAGCTTACAAAGCTACACGAACTAAAACCTCAAGTTACAACCTGCAACAAAGTCTGAAATCCAAGATCTCAGGCACTGGCACAGCTGCCCAGGGCTGTGGTGAAGTCCCTAAAAGCCATGTGGATGTGGCACTTGGGGACATGTCAGTGGTGGCCTTGGCAGTACTGAGGGAATGGTTGGATTTGGTGACTTTAGTGGGTTTTTCCAACCTAAATGATTCTGTGATTTACCAGGATCACTGATGCTACAAGTTCCCATGACAACAGCCACTCCTTCCAGCCCTCAGGCAAGAAGTCAACTTAATGCACCAGGAGCCTCACAACCCTGAAGACAAAACTTCATGTGGTGCTAAATGCAGATTCAGAGAAATAAAGAATGGGTTGGGTTGGAAGGGACCTCAAAGATCACCCAGTGCCACCCCTGCCATGGGCTGGGACACCTTCACTATCCCAGGCTGCTCCAAGCCCCAACGTCCAGCCTGGCCTTGGACACTTCCAGGGATCCAGGGGCAGCCACAGCTGCTCTGGGCACCCTGTGCCAGGGCCTCACCATCCTCAAGTTAATAAAATACCAACCCAGTTCCTCCCTGAGTACTTTCTATGCCCTTCCATAGCTGAAGGTTTGGAATAACAAATCCCATACAAGTTTTTTTTTGCACTTTCACCTAATCATTAGTGAGTTACAGTCTCAGAAGCAAGTGTAAACTAAGTGTGGGCTCCTAATCCTCCTCCTAGCCTGCTTGTTTCCAGGGATTTCACTCCTTGAACTTCGTGAAGGACGACTGATTAGCTGGAATAAAGAGGGAACTAAATCCCAGCCATGTCTGCTGGGTGTCTCTGCTCCCAGCTCCAGAGGAGCTCAGCAGCCCAGATCTCTACAGTGCACACTTGGATCCCTGTAGAGGCAGCTGCAGAAGAGAAACTGATGAATTAAAATGTCAAGGAAGTGTCTGGGACAAAAAGCAGAAGAACAATCAGAATTACAGAGAAATTGTTTGAAGAATGAGCAGCACGTGGCTATTTAAGTTTAAAGAAAGGGAGAGGAATTCAAGAGAAGAAACATTGACAATGACAAGCAGCCCCTCAGTGTGTTTCATGATCCTTTTCTGTACTTCTGGATGATGAAAAAACCAAACTGGTCACACGGCACCTTTACTTACCTTCCTTGAAGTGTGCAGTAACACGCAGCCAGCACCTTCACTTTCAGCTGGAAAGAGGGGAAAAAAAAACCACATCAGAAGAGTGTTACTATCAGAGGTACCTGACAGGCAGCAGGAGCTGAGCAGGAGGCTCAGGAGGAGGTGAAGCATCACTCTCTTGGCAGGAGATGATCTCTAGAGAAAAGCAGAGATTCAGTTTTTACAACATCTCCCATTTTGGAAGCGTGAACCAAGCGCAGGATTGGCATTATCTGATCACTAGGGGATTGTGTCTTGAAGCTTTTTTTGGCCGGGTTTTTTGAAACTCTGATGTATTTTTACTCTTCCCTTCTCTCCCTCCCTTTCCACCTCCCCAAAAATCTAACTCCTAATCCTTGAAGTAATCATTTAATCCAATGCATCGTTGTTTGATAGATTGAGGCTACAATTTCATGAGTCACCCTCGTTTGGAAACCCTCCTTGTCCTCGTTAGGGAGTCAACAATAACAGCCAGGCAGTTCCAAGGGATTGCAGGCAGTGACTCCAAGATGAGCACATTAATGTCCTGTCAACTCACCACGCTGCCTCCATAAATCTGAGGAGAAAGCAACACAGCTCTTGGGAAAGAAAACTGCTGTTTAGGGACCAGCAAATGTCATTGAATACACAGGATGGGGGAACCCGGGAAATTCCCGCTTCAAACTTCCAAGCGCCAACAACAACATTTTCTTAGAGTATCTACAAAGCATTTTTTGGCTATCAGCTACAAAACAAAACAAAACCGAGCTGTACTTGCCAAAATCCCACTACTTGTAGTCAAGGCAGCCTCTCAGTGGCATTATTTGTCCCACAGGTACTTTTTGTGCAAGAACCACTGAATGGTTTGGTTTGGTCACCTTCCACTTGACCAGGTTGCTCCACGCCCCATCCAACCTGGCCTTGAACACTTCCAGCCTGGCATCCTTCTCCTTAAGTTCTCCAAAAAACCTCCCAAACCTGAGCTGCTACCAGAATGAAACATGTGAACAGCTTTAATTCAAACGAGCGCAGCAGCAGCATGGAAAAACCCACTGAAGACCAAAACTTTTCCAGAGCTCAAGCTGTGGAAAACTACAGAGATATAACACGGAGTTACAGTTATTCAGATGAGGGTTTTGCTTCCTTTCCAGATCTCTACTTCCAAATCTTAAGCTATAAGAGCTGCTGCAATCCCATGACTTGGCCATGCACCTTCAAGCCAAGCCCTGCTGCTCTCCAAAAAATAAGCAACTCACTTTAAAACTCCAGAACTCCACAAGAAAAGCAATTATCTTTTGCATGCAAAAAGCTGCTTTAAACAAAATCATTGCTGATCAAACAGAAATTTGAGTCTTGCCCTCGATGGGGTTCAAAGGCTCCAACTCAAAGTGGGAGCAGAGCTGTAGAAAAGAGGGAAAGGAGTGACTTCATTTCCCCCTAAACAAAATGAGGTGGTTCAGAGGCTTCAGTTACATCACCCAACTTCTCCCAAATTTCACTTGGATGCTGCACATGTGATTAAAAGCATCACTTAACCAGACAAGTCTGCTGCCGCAACAGCCCCAATTATTTGTGCTTTTGACACGCCTTTTGGAAAACACAAGCTGTTTCATCTAAAAAGTGCAATTTATTATTAAAAAGCAAGCACCCAAATAAACCAGAAACATCAAGCATTTTCCCCAGGCTCTCACATTTGTAGTTCTCCAACGCTCTCTTACCCAACTTCCAGCCTAATTACACATGCAGAAGTATGCGGGGAGATTTGGAAGCCCATAAATATTCATTGAGGAGAAAATGTTTTGGTTTATCTGCTTTTGCAAGAAATAGTTCGGGAGAGACAAAAAACACCCACAATACTGAACAATAGCAGGCACATGCTGAAGAGAGAGCTGCAGCCTGTCCTCATGGATACATGGAAATGGAACAGAAATTCTCGTTGTGCTTTTATCAGGCAGCAACTCTTGGTTCCTCTTATCATTTTCAAGGTGTATCAATCTTTGCTGACAGCTTTCTCACGTACCCAGCTGGAGAAGCACCAAGTGCTGCTTTATCAACACAAGCAAAAACATCTCATTACATCTGTTGGAGCAGGATCTTTCAAACTTCTCGAAAAAGCTGTTCTGGGTATGGAGGTGGCACTTTGGAAAGCCCAGAGTCTCATTCATCATTCAGCCCAACAACACACGGCTCAGATTTAATCCAGGCAGGGAGATGGATGGATACAGCCACAGCAGTTCTGGGCTGGTATGTTAAATGCTCACTGGAGTGCTACAACATCACTCAGGGATAGCA
>VZUA01086019.1:8829-26738 GCA_013401035.1 Horornis vulcanius
TTGAAATTATACAACATTCCTAATCCTGAAAAGTGAGGTGCCACTTTTGTCTTGAGGCTTAAAGTCAGAGAAACTTGTCAGGATAACTTTGTCTACAGTTATCCCATTAGCTCTGACAAGAACTGGTTTAAAACAGCATAACCTTCATCAGATACAACTGAGTTCTTCCTCTGAGGAAAAAAACCAAAAAACCACTTTAATGATCTTCAAATATCAGGCCTTCTGAGGACCATAAGCCAAAATCTACTTGACTTTCCCCCTCAGCCTCCCTGTCTTGAAAAGCAAACTTCACATCTGCTTGTTATCAGTAGTTATCTCACAGCATGCCTCTGAATCATTTAGAAAACTCAAAGCACATGTTTATCCCTGCTGAGGAACCAGTCATTATGATGCTATTTACAGGCCCTTGGTGACCCAAGCTCACTACATAGTGTAGAAAACTGCCAAAGATTTTGTCTCAGGGGTTCTCACTGCTGCTAGGTTTAATTACTTACCATCAGCTTTCAGCCAGGAGGCTGCACTCCCTCCTTTCAAGCTGCATTGAGGCATGCCTGTGTGAGGACATGTGGGAAAGCTAAGATAAATCAATTAGACATATGAAGCATGTTGCATGTGACTTAAAGCACGTTAAGTCTCATGTGGTTAGTCTTATTCAGAATAAAAAGGCTTTCACTTTCCTGTGCAGGTAACTTCAAAGCTGCACCATTTTACAATTGTAGTATATAGTTAAAAGCAAAGAAGGGCGAGGAAGAGAAGCCAACAGTCTTGGGCAAATGCATTTAAATCTAAAAATGAAAACACTGATTGTCTAGTAATGTGGAAGGATGATACGTCCTTCTGAGACCAAATAAGCTTCTCCCAAGACATTGTACACACAAACCTCTCCAGAGCTTTTCTGCTTAGATGGCCAGGCAAACCTACATTTGTCTTAGCACAAGGATAAATAACTATGTCACTACAAGATACTCAAAATAAGTAAATTATTTTTGTGGGACATGAAGGTTCATGAAAGTCTGTACTTCCCCTGACTGTTCAGAGTCAGCAGTTTTGCTCAGTATTTTCAATATTCAAGAAATCCATTTTAAGGTCTGGTCCTACAGCCAATGTCCAGTTTACAAGTGCTCCTTACAACACCACAGGGAAAATCCACAATATCAAACCCAGACCTTTGCCACTCTGGAACAAAAGGCTAAGAATATTGGTTCCTCCTTGTGCAAAGAGCAGAAATCTCTTCATATAGCTCTTCTTAACCCTCTTGAAAATCTGTGCAGGGCTAAACCCACATGTCATTTTCATGAGTTTGAATCAAAACAGAGCCCTATGTTTTTGCTTTTCATTGAGTAATTTCAGCAGTGAGCCAAACTTTTAAATTTTTTTGGCCAGAACTTTTTCAACAAGTTAAAAAGGTTCTTTCTAAAGCCTTAGCAGAACTTCAGAAACACAAGAATCCCAAGACTGCTTCCTCGTCTCACTTTGCTAAAGAATGTTTTGGAAAGGTAACAACATCAGATAAGGATGTTGCAGCTTTGGCAGCTTTCAGAGAATGTGTCTGTGAGGGAACATACGGAGGAGTGACCTACAACACCAAACTCCAAGTCTTACATGTGAAAACTCATCTGAAGCTACTTGCTGTGGCATATCTGTGTGAAGTACCAAGTACAGACAGAGCCATCCACTATAAATTCTGTGCAGAATTTGTAAGGTGTCTGTCATCTTCTTAATTAAACTAAATCCAAGTACAATAATAGAAAACCCCAACCCCAAACAAAAATACTCCAGCAGACCAAAACCAGCTGAATGTCACCAGTATTTCCATTCCTGCATGTGGGTAAGTGTCTGCAGCTGACAACTTCAACCGCACGTTCTGCAGGCTGCCTTGTTCCACGCTGTTGGGGGGATGTTTATATATCCACTCACATGCTTTATGTTCTTTAATAACATAATATACAGAACGGGGAAAAATTAAAGAGAAAGCACTTGGCTACAGTCAGGTCCAAACCAAAGCTATGTCCAACATAACTATGCCTCAATTCCTTGTGTTCTTGTCACCAAAGTAGTATAAAATTTGACTAGTCTTAACATTTCTGGCTTTATCTTGAGAAAACCATGGAAACTTGGGATTGGATTGAAAAAAAAACAACAAACTTCAACTGCAGTGCAATGTGATGCTGGAAAAAAATCTAGAGGCTGTAAGTGTATACAAAATATCTGTTCTGCCCTGTAAATAGATATTAACAGCTTAGTTAATATTTCACAGTGATTGACAGAATCTTTGAAGAAATCAAATCAGAAATGAAAAATATGTATGCCATTTATTTTGCACATTCTCTTGCCATAGTTCTAGTTCATTAAGTGTGAGGAGCCTGCTACATTACTCAGAGGTGAAATGTGTATTTCAAATCTGCCTTAATTTAAGCAGTGCAGTTCAGTTTCCTGTGCTTCTCCAGTTTCTGGCTCACGTGTGGACTGGACTGACTCTTTTTGCTGAAACATGGGATGTCTCCAAATGTCTACATGACTGACACACAGGAGGGGAAAGACAGTGATGCACTGGAAGAGGTTGTTTCTGCTGTTGTTGAGGATTGTCATTCTCTTCTCATGCAAGAAGCTCATGATTTTGAGGTGACACTAATCTCCTGGTTAGGTCCCAACACAGTATTTGCTTCGCTGAAGGCTTTAGAACCTTTTATTCAGGCCCAGGTCCTGGCACAGTTAGCCAAAGCTTTCCACTTCGATTTAATTTTTCTTCAAGATGTAATTACTGCAATGCACTCAGGCTTGGAGTTACCCTTGAAGATCAGTCAGAGGCAACAGCTGCCACACACTGTGGCTTCCCACTTGCTAGGAATTGCTCACCACAGGCGACATGTCACAACAACTCTTTCAACACACTGTACAGATTTGCATTTCTCATGTTCAAAGTTGCATTCATCTGGATTAGCAGAGACATGGGTAAACTGGCACCACTGTGCTCTAGCTTGCTGAGGCTGGAAAACCAAGGGCTTGGTTCACACAAAGATTAGGCACTTTTGGGTCCAATGTATTTCCAAGCCTTTTGAAGATGGACCTCACTGCTTTTGTCCTCTCCTTTGCTGGTTCTTTACTCCAGGATCATCTTGGTGTCACCTGCACTGACCTTGTCAGCAAGCTCCTCTGTGGTGTTCTGCCTCCCCTCTGTGTGCTTTGCTGCCACACCAGGATGAAATACAAGCTAATGCCCCTGCAGAGCTGGCTATCTGTGCAGTGCTTTGCTTGCTGCCATGTCTTGTTGGACTGGGCCAGAGCTGGCAATCTGTAACTCAGACTGTGTGTATGTTACTCACCTTGGGAAATCAGGATACAACTTGGAGAAGGCACTGAACTGAGCAGTGTTTCAGGTACTCAGTTACCACCTCAAGAGGTGGGATGTGGTTATCTATAAGGTGTTGTGCCAAAACCAGAGAGACAAAGCCGAGCCACAGCTTCTCAGGGCTGTGTTCTAACCTCCAGTTCACCTTAACTGCAGCTCCTAACAGTAAACACCATAATGGAAAGTCTGGCATAGCTATGCAGGGATAGGGTCATTCAGACTACAAACCAACCTCTTTTGCATAAGAATGCAACCATAACTGTTTGAATTTAGCTAGCCCTTGTTTTGATCAGGACACAACCTGTTTATTCTGTTTAATTGTAGTCATTCTTGTGGCTTTGTTTGTTTGTTTACAACAGTACTCCGAAGTTTGGGAAAATGTTGCAAAAGTTTCAAATAGCAAACATGACGGTCATTCTTTAACCTAATGTTTACAGTTTATAGGAGGACTTCAACATGCATTATAATATTGCAAAACCCCAGCACGTCTTTGCATAGTTTGTCAGTATAAATCTGGGGACAATTTATGCAGTGCTGAGAAACAGCTACTTCTGGTACAGCTGTAACTTTTTGCAGACACACAAGATGAATCACCTACTCAAAGATGATGGAAACACTCCCAAGGGTTTCAAACAAGTCCACAATTAATTAACATCTACCATCATCAAAATCTGAAAAAACAATTCAGAAAATAAAAAAAAAAGAAAAGGATGTGACACCTCCCTCCTGCCATGTCACCACATAGTANCTGCCATGTCCCCACATAGTATTTGCATCAATTAAGGACTTACAGCAGCATTATGTCCCCTTTTTTTTTTCCCTACAAAAATGGGTTTTTGAAAATGTCCTGAGCTGAGTCCATAGGTTTTATTTCTCATGCTTTAGTACATGTATTCCAAAAGTGTCCCTTTTCCCAGGATTTGTCAGTCTTACTGATACATCAAGCTAAAAAATCTCAACCTTTTCATAGTCTGGTTGGTGCTAGACCTGTTCAATTGAAGAAGCAAAGGTCTGGCTTCTAATTTAGCAAGAATCTGTAGGACAGTTTAGGAACAGGGAGCTTGAGGAGCTCTATGAGAGTCAGGAACTCTCGCCCAGCAGAATTTGAGGAGGGTATTTTGCTTCTACATTCACTAGGTACATACACTTTTCCTTACCTTCTGATGCAGGGCCCTGAAATGTATAATTCTGGTACTGTGAAACTTGAAGTGGAACATGTTTCTTTTAACAGCAGATAAGTGCTCTGAGACATACCAAACCACAAGATCTTTCTAAATAACCTCCTTGTGAATTCTTTCAGGTGAGATGCTCTCTCCATACCATTTGATCTCCTCCAGCCTAAATTTTATATTTACACAGTGCAGACAACTTTTTGCTGTGACACTGAGGACATTAACTTAGTGTGCATGGTGTATTTTCTACAAGGCACAAACATTTAATTTACGATATCTGTTCTCCGTTGCCTGAACCTGGAATTTTAACTCAAAATTCCACAGGGTTTTGCTTGCCTCCTTTTGCCCTTTATTTTGTGGAACCTCAGTGTGTCAAGATTCACAGCTTTGTGTTCCCCCTCAGTATTGAGGATTACACTGGCTTGTGGTGAAATATCCATCTTACACTTTCTTTCCTCTCTGTTCACATCTGGAGCGAGGCATGATATCATCAGTATAGTATGTCATCTGCCTGATCTCCCCTGGTAAAAATGAGAAAATTTGCTTGATTTTCAAGCATTCATTCAAGAGTCTGAATGCAACATGAAGCTTCTCAGAGTGGCCCACCCATTCTGCCCAGTCTAATTAATCTGCACCATCACACAGCTCTCTGGGAGGATTTTAACAGCCATTGCCTTGTTCTTAGAAAAAAAAAAAAAAACCCTCACAAATTCTTATTCCTCTCTACACTTCCCCTAGCCTCGAATCCCATTTCTGTAGCTTGAAAGGTGAATTATTTTTCTGTTTCCCTTTCATTCTAGCAGAAAGATGGCCCCTTTTCTGTTTCAATGGGACCCGGGCCTTCCTGCTGCAGCTGCTCCCTCCTGGCCAGCGGCCGACTGCCTCATCCGAGCTCAATCTTACTGTAGTTTATTTTTCTCTGTCTTAGTTGTTTTGTTCTTTGCTTTTTCTTCGGGTTGGACCTCTCTTAATCAACCTCAGTCTTAGCCCTTTTCCCTTTCAATTCAGCCTTTTTTGCTCTGCTGGGTTTGGGGTAAAGGAAACAAGGCTTCCTTAGAGTGACTTGCTTACTCTCTTTTTTCCTGATTTCCTTACCCTTCTCTTCCTCTGCCAGGGAGGTCAGGTGAGCTCTGACCTTGGGTAACAGTGCAAAGTGGAACATTTGCGATTGCAACAGAAACAATTTTTTAATTAATAAAACAAGCCAGCAGTTGCAGAAGGAAGCCAGCAGGGCTCTCCTGCATGCTGGGGACCTGCTACAGGAGGTGTTACATTGCCTTCCAGGCTGAAGCTCACTCTCACCGAACAAAGCCATGACTCTGATGCATCCCTCCTTGTCAGTCAGCAGCAATACAAGTCAAACGTCTTGATTTATGTGTATTTGTTTTTACCTCTAAAAAAAATCAAAATTACCCCTTAAAACTTAAGTTGTGTTGTTGTGAACCCTTACTTTGCTTCACATGGCTTTTGTTTATACAGCTGAAGAGTCACAAAGTTGATAACTTGAAATATCTGAAGAATTCTGCAAGAAATTATTATATGAAGTCCTAATTGCAAATAAGTAGTGCATTTCCTTGCTGCTACAGATGGCACTGTACCATTGAGTCCTATGAAATGGAATGAAGCCCTACAGTTTCCAACTGGAATGTTTAAAACCTGATTTTTAAGGCCTGAATGGGGTCTGAAAATCTGTCCTATGCATAAGAGAAGGAAATTGTCTTTAGGAGGCTTTTTCATCTGTTTAACAGATGTTCATAGAGATCGAGCCACACTTTCTAGGAGGGTCGAGGCCACTGAACCAAGTAAATGATATGGGGAAAATATAGGACAACGTCAAAACACCATTTCATTATGGTGGAGGGTTATCTCACCAGCTCTCAAGCATCTAATCCAACTTTTTTCAGCAATGCAGGCTGACACAAAATTTTGGGCTGATCATTCTAATATAAAAACATGGTGACTGGAAATCATGAATAATCCATGGAGAAATTCATGTCCTTAACTCATAATTACATTTCTTTAGATCCTCAAGTTTGCCATGTGGTGTTCAGTAGTCTCCTTTTATGAGTAGGCACACCTCATCATGCCAGCTGCAGAAGAAAATAACTGCATTTAACAGAAATCTCTCTTTAGTTAGAGCTGCAGGGGGAACTAATTAAATGTAACTGAAACCACAGCTGCTAAAATAATTATATGGCATCTAAACTATTTTGGAAAGCTCTCATTGTTACTCATTGTGACAAAGCAGAGTAAGATTGAAAACCTACCATCACCTTAAACAACGTATTTGTGGTAAATGACGTACCTAGAATCCATAGGATACTCGCTAACATAAGCATGTGTAACACCCATGCATGTTTTATGTGTATACACACACACACACACACACACACATTGTATAAATGGACCTTTCTTAGTACTCTTACTAGCTGCAGATAGTCTTCAAAACTTAGGGGAGAGAGAGGTACTGGGATTATAAAACTGTAATAAAGAGATGCCCACATAGTTTTGCAAAGAAAAGCATTTTATAATCACACATGGAACTGATTGTTTGGAATTAAATACACTAAACATTATTCAACCAGTCTTCAGTGAAAAAACATTTCTTTTAATCATTTTCATGTAAGAAAAAGACTTGAACTTCATATATACACACACACAGAACAGCAGTACTGAAGCTTAGAAAAAGTTTCAGATGAGGTTTGAATTTTACCAAACTCAGGGCTCACTGGGGAGCTCAGATTTTACATTTGCACAGGGATGCAACTGTCAAAAAGAAATAAAATCAATTGACAAGAAGCACCAGCAAACCAATCTGATTGATTGTGTAATTTGGAACTTATTAATAAGAAGTTCTTTAAAATGAGGAATAGGAAGGATGTGCATTTGAACTCCCTTCTACTTCGATTTGTTTCCCTCCAAATGATGTTCATCATCACAGTTTTTCAGCTGCTTTTTAAACTGATTAATACAGGCAAGTCTGAAAAAGGCAGGCATTATCATAGAGTGATTCAAAGCTGGACCCCACTTTAATTTTACAAGCACAGCCTTCTAGCACCCTTTTCAATGTTTATTACAGATCGTACTAAATGTTTGGGCCAACAGTGTTTCCCCAAAGAAGCCTTGACAAAGTGCAAAGCATGGCGCACTCCCCTGATGGTGTGCACAATCCCTAGCCCTCCTAAAACCCAGATCCTTTTGTCTTTCTAGAGCAAAATCTCCATATCCATCTCCATTTGTTGACTTGTACTTGGTTTTGAGGGAAGAGAAATGTGGTGGTCTACCATAATTTACCACAAAGTCTATCAACAATTAAGCTCAGTTTGCTGATAGTCCTGCTCCTCTAACTCACAGCCCAGCCAATATGCAAATGAAGCATTCAGTGTCACAAAAACAAAGTATTAATAGTCTGTTATTAAAAAAACCTCTAATAGAGTAATGATATCCACAGCGACATCTTAGTGGAAATACTACTTGGAAATAAGCATGAATACCAGATATTAAATAATTTCCATATCTTGGAAATGACATATTATCCCCCTGGAGATGCAGAAAAGGAGATGAGGCCAACTTCTATGACAGAACATCAACTGACAGGCAAAAGCCACATTTACCATCTTAAATAATATTTAGTCAGCAAACACTTGTTACTAAAAGACCAAAGTACAAATCTCCAACTCAGACATTAGTTTTGGCATCATATGTGGATGTGAAAGAGGGAAATCTATCAAAAACATAGGCAGACTCTGAATGATTAAAAAAAAATGCTTTCAAAAAATACTAGGCACTAAATGGATTTCAAGAATAATATACAAGACATACCAGAGCATCCAACAAGTGGTTATATCTTGAGTGAACTAGAAAAAGCCCCTAATGAACAATGACAGGTAAATGGTGAGGAAATATGTAGAGAATGAAGCTGATCTGTTTGCCATAACAGACATTGCATAGGCCAGTGGGTAAACCCTCAGATGACCTGACTGAAAGAATTCCCTCCTTCAAGCCTGCTGAAAGAAGGGGATTGCACTTAAGAACATGCTCAGCATGAAAGCAGGAATTTCAGTTAGTCAGGAGTTGCAATGACTTTTAAGTGCCCTAAGAAATGTTGGGTGGCTTAAGGAAGGATTGAGACCCAGGTGTGACAATTTTCACAAATTCATTTGCCTCATTAATTTTTTTTCATAAAGAGTTTAATTTAAGGTTTCCCATTGCCCCCTTATACCTTACCTATTTCCTTTGACATAGTCAAGGAAAAAGAGCCCAGGATGTAGTCCTAGAATGGACAATGTCCTTTCATTGGCTTTTACCAAGGCTCAGATCAAGTCATGCAGACAGAGGCTACTTTAGGGCACTATTATTATTGAAAGATGCAGTTGCAAATCTCCTGTGACTTCAAATAGTGCCTTAGCAACTAAATGTTGTTGAAATCAAAGAGGGACTAAAGGGCAAACATAACCCACCACCTTGTGACTTTGAAAGCAAGCATGAATTAAAAATGCAAAATTTCTTCAGGGTCCTGTAGTCAGATCGTCTGTCAAAGCAAAATGTATTCTGCGCATTTTCTTTATTTTTCCCCAAACTTCTCTCTTGTTGCTGCTTTAATGGACCCTGTGTGAAAGCAGGAAGCACACAGAAAAAGAGGTATATGGAAGCTGTAGATAGACTGCATGAGGCTGCTCTCAATTACAGCCGAGCTGGAAGGAGCACAAATGAAAACCAGACTGACAGTCTGGCTATTTCATGTCTCAATGAGACCTGAAAACTTAGATAGTTTCAAGAACATCTCATATGAAGTTTGATCGATAAATGGCTCAGAGACTGAATGGTTCCAACTTGTAGTCATCTTCATTCTGATCTGATTGAAAACATCCTTCCCTGTCTTGCATGGTATGTGGGTCACATCAGTGGAAGGATATTAAGTTCACCCTGTTGGTGCCCTTTCCCATCTAATGTGTTAAGAGTGACCCTGACATGCCAGAAGTGTTGACTGACAGTCTCTTTCACGCAGATGCTGGAGAGGTTATGCAAATCATGGTGTTTATGAGCTGCTACACAAGAGCTGAGCCAAGTTTGGTAGAAACCACCCCTTCATTTTGCTGGCTCATGAGCCCACCCAGAGTAGCTGAAAACCTCAGACAGTGTTCCTTTCTCATGGAATGAGAAAATGCCGCACTGAGTTGAGAAACTAAGATTGACTTGGACTTCTGTGCCAAGATCTTTATGTTTGTTTCAATTGCCTTTTTAATGGAACAGCAGATAGTTTCCATTTTCCTTGAGGCCATTTGCAAACAGGAGAAAGGGTCTGAAGAGTGAGTTACAGCCTGTGCCAGCAGAGAAGATTAAAGTTGTCAAGATACTATGATAAAAATTATGTTACTTTTACACTAGGATTTGGGATTGAAAATATTAAAAGAAGGCCCTCACAGAGAAACTTGGGGCCTCCCTTCATTTTCCCTGCTACACACTGTTCATAGCTGCCCCCCTTTGTAATACAATAATGACTAGAATAGAGAAGCTGTCGGTTTTAGTTTGGAAATCAAGCAAATATCAATAAAATACCAAGAAGATGTAGTTGAATATATTCTCTAAATTCCTAAATGTGAAGAAAAATTTCCAGTAAGAGTGGTAGCACTGGAATGAATGCATACCACTTGTGCAGAGGTAAGGACTGGCACCGCTCAGAAAATGTCTGGCAGAAGACACATATTTGTTGTACAAAATACCTCATCACTCAGCTCTGCACTCTCTCTAGCTCATCTCATCATCTCATCTCATCTCATCATCTCATCTCATCATCTCATCCATCTTTCCTTGTATTTCAGCTACAGCCATACCAATGCTGATCAGTGTTAAGTCTCACTTCAAGTGATAGAGTGATGGCAAACAGTCCTATTTATGTGTCACTACGTGAGACTGACATGGAAATATCTGGTCATTCTCCATGCTACATTAGCCATGCCCACAGGCTAATGGACAAACAAACTGAGGCACTGAAACAGACTCTGGCCTCAACCAGAGGCCATTATGCAGTCAATCATACAGTTGGTTGAGTAACAAATGCATTCAGAGAGAAATGTTTCTAAATAAGGAGTAAAAACATTGTCAATATTTCTGAGTAAATAATGTCTAATGACTACCTTAACCTATAAATTAATCCCATTAAAAAAGTGGCTTGGATAAGCTTGGAAGTCAAAGGAAGTAAAAGAAGGACACAGAAGTTTGGCATTTAAGCAGTCTCATAAATGGAAGACACGTGGCCTTAGATGAACAACAAACTCCCTTAATATGCTGGTTTTCTAAAGAGAAAATAGCTGCAGGTGTTTTCAGGACAGGCTGCTATGTTCAGGGTCTTCATTTTTGCAAAGTAAAAAAAAAAAACAAAAAAAACCAAGCGAGACATTGTCTGTAAACACAGCATTATGCAGATAAAGCAGATTTAGGAGTGAAAATTCCTCATGCTATTGAAACTATTAGTGTCTTGAACACCAAGGAGAATATAATCTCAAAAAGCATAACCCCCCTGCAATGCAGAAGGTGCAAAGCAGCTGGCAGGATGTGCCAGGTTTATTTGCCCCCCTGGGCTCCACACCCCACACCCTCACCCACAGGACAGAAGCACCAATAAGCCAAAGCTGGGCCCCTCGTGATGGCATCGCCTCTCACCCAGCCTTGCACTGATGACTTCCAGGCTGGCCCTTTCCAGCACCTGGTCTGCAGCCATGGGCTTGCTGGAGGGTACAGAGTCAGTATGTACTTCCTGCACGTGTGCTGAGCCTCACAGGCCCAAGGAAGATGGGTCTCACCCAGCCAGACGTGCAGCAGGGCTAGAATGGGGATCTTGAAAACTTGGCCCTTCCCAGCTAAAATAAGAGATCTAATAAAGAAAGCATCAGTGGCTCTAATGTATTGTAATAATTAAAATGTATTCAAATGGTGGCAAATGAAAAGGGTTGTTGAAGATTAAAGAAGAAGTAAAATGGTAATTGTGAGTAGCTGAGCTTCCACTTTATACAAAAACAAGAGAGACACTATGAAGGATGCCATATTGCACTTGGCTCCTGTCCTAAAATAATTCCACATTATAAATATTTGACACAGCACTTAAGACTATTGCCTCTACAGGATTTAATTCAGTATAATGTAACACATCTGTTAGCTACCCACATGGCATGAAAAGAGTGAATGAGAAAGACAGGAACAAAAAGTTCAAAAACATATTGTATACTATTACTTCTGTGTTGGTGCTGATCATGCTGCATTCATTACCTATTGAACTAGAACAACAGAAAATGTTTCACAATACAATCTTGTCCATTGTTTTTTTGATCTGTGAGACTACATCAGCCCTGTTCCTGCCTTTACTGTCTGCACTCCTAGAAAGTACCATGAGAAGTCATGACTTGCCTGGTACTATGTATAATGTGAAAAATTGGAGCACCTGAAAATGCAGCAGCATAAGACACATAAGGTCAAGTAACCTGGGGAAATGCACCTGTTTTTTATATCTTCAATTTAAGTACTAAAAACCTATTGTCATCAGTTTACACTACCTGAAAAATTGTAAATTGAAGAGACATGTTAACCAGGTTAATAAACCTTTTTGTCAACCACACTGTAGCTAAGTAATGTAGCTAAGTAACACTTTCTTGCTATACTTGAAAGAGTTGCAGGATTGCCCTACTTTGACAGTTCTCTCCCATGTGAGTTCCTCTGCTCAGCATCCTTCCTGCTTACAGGGAAAATTTCTTAAGGGTATCTTTCTCAGGAGAAACTCACAGAGTCTCTTTCTTAAATTGTAAATGCTGTAGTCAAAGAAAAACGTTAAAAGCCAGAGGTCACACTAACAAGTAAACAAACTAATGTGCAAACAACACATAAGGGTTGACAAGCACTTTCATCATTGCACGTCTGTCAGTCTCCTAGTAACAAACTCCACACCAGCCCTTTGTTCTCCTGATAGCAGCCTAGATTGGTTTTGGAGTGACCATACACTGGAACAGATTGCCTAGAAAAGTTGAGGAGTCTCCCTGACTGGAGATACTCAAAAACCATATAGATGCAATCCTGTGCCATGTGCTCTAGGATGGCTCTGCTTGAGCAGGGAGCTTGGACCAGATGTGGTCCTTTCCAACCTTACCCATCCTGTTATTCTGTGAAAAGAAAGCTACACTGAAAAACAAATTACAGAACAAACCTTTGGTTTTCTCATGGTTCCATAACAGAAGCGCCAATCTCTGCTCTGTTCCCAAATTTAAAGTTAAAAACCGAAACAGAACAAAACAAACAAACCCCCAAACAAACAAACAAACAAACAAACCCAAAGAAAGTCTTACTGTGGGAAGGAGTTTAAAATCTTTCAGGTTTTACTTTCATCAAAGCATTTTCATGTGATGGTAGACCCAACGGGGATTTTCAAAGCTGCAAACCAGCTTAGATGTCTTTGTCCATTTGAAAAGGTCAGTGTTGAGCTGCAGACGCACAGTCTGGGCACTGCTTTATGTGCCTGTGCTCCAGCACTACCTGCTGGGGGCAGCCAGAAAGCAGGAGGTGTCCAGGAGACACGGTTCAGCCAGGAGCTGCAACTGTGCCAGGCTCTCAGGTGCCACCAACACTGACTGACCTCCTTCTGAGGGTTTGGAGAACTCATAATGGCTGCACTTTGGTAAGCTCAGTATCTCTGTGACTATCTTTCCCAATGTCTAAACCACAACATTTTGTTTTCTCTGAAAGCTGCTGATGAAGCAAACATTACTTTTTTGGGAAATTGTTTTGGCATTTGTCAGAATATCAAAATGAGTAAATCATTTAGCAGAGAAAAACAGATCTAGGCACAATTTTGCATACCATTATCTTGACTCCTCTACTGTATTACTATTCATAACTGTGCCTCATCTGGGAAAAGTCACAAATCTGTTGTTTGTGGGAAGCTAGATAATGAGACACTCTAAATGACAACTTACAAACTATAGCTAAAAGCTAACCAGACTGGTAAACAGGAAGTGCAAGACTGATTTTTGATTCTTTACCCAGAGATTCACACAGATGAAATAAATGCTTAATTCAGCCTTTCTCCAGCAGCAGTTCACAAACCAGGGGTGGTTTGTGAAACCACACAACTTGCTTGTGGAGCCATGTTAAATGGTAACACTTCCCTGTTTTATTTGCCTGCAATAGTTATCCCTCCCAGAAACTTGTGATGTGCTGGTTCATTTATCCACAGCTTGGAGATCCACGGGTTTCAGTCAGGTCTAATGATCAGAAATGTAGCCAGTTGTTCATAAACAATTTCCCACTCAAAAACAAAAGAGCCTGACCAGGCAGCCTCTTGAGCCAACAGCACACCTCCTAAAAGAGCTAAGAAACCAAGGAAACAGCATCTTGAATAAAGTATTAAATTTTTTTACACTGGTAAATGTTTACATTTTTCCTAACAAATAACTCATGCATATGTACTTGGCTATGAATTTCTGATTTCATAAACACAGTGGGCAAACCCTATGGTCAGAGGTTGCTAGGAGCATAAATATGTATAACTGTCGGTCATCACATCCTCCTGCCTCTGTAGAGGACAAAATTAAGAGTATATCATTCACCTCTTTTGTTTGAATTATGGATGGACCTGGCTGAGAGCAGCAGGAATGAACTCAAAACCCGGGTCATGAATGTGAATGATTAGAAGAAGGATCTCAGCTAGTATATTTGATTTCCTGAGCTTGGAGGACAATTAGAGCAAAACTGAACAGCTGAAGTTTTTCTTTAATTAGCCTCCAGTCTGCAATGTATGGAGGTTCAGAGCTTAAATAAATTCTTACATAACTCAAGGTCCTCTTTTCTTTTTCCATCAATATTACTATTTCCATTGAAAAATATTTAGGTTTTAGAAAGGAGGGAAATGTGATAGTCATTTATTGCCCCCACACTGCTAAGAAATTCCATGCTTTTATGTGCAGGAAGCATTGTGTTGATGTTGGCTTCCCCATGAGTTAAAAATCTTGTTTAAATGTTGCAGAATCTAAATGCTCTTTGAGGTTTTTCTGTGTTGTTTTATGGAAAGGCTTCTGCCTGATTATTTACAGATGCTGTCTCTGAGAAAGCCAAAAATAGTTCTTTACTAATTCAAAATTTAAACTAGCATTTTTATTATTTTATTGTGTAACCAAGGGACTCTGCTCTGGGGTCCTCAGTTCAAAGAGGAGAACGAGCCCTTCGGCTCTCTGTTGGCATCACAAGCAGAGGCATTCCCGTTCAGCCAGCAGTAGTGCCAAGCCTTGGCAGACCACAGGGTCCTCTCCAGCAGAAATGCAGCCTCCAAAGCACTTTGCAGCACAGATCCCTAGGTTACGTGACCATGAGGGACTCACATTGTTTCAAAAGTTATTTCTCCCACAGTAGCACAGGGTGTTTAAAGCAATTTTAGGAATTACGACAGCCCTTTAAGCCATGCTGCTTTTCCATGGCCACCTTGGCTGAGCATCAGTAAGGGATATTTTTTCAACACTTCATGAAGTGCTAAGATGTATCTCGAGCTTAACAAGCAAGAAATGTCATTCATCCAGCTCCGCAAGCAAGTGTTTCGTCAGATGAAACACTCCTTCAAAGTTTCTCTTCACTTCTCCAAGGCCAAGGAGAATCGTGAACACCAAAAAATAGGGGGAATACCCTTGTTACAGAGAAGCCAAGGAGCTTGGATCTCATCTTGCCAGTCTGAAGACAGATTTTACTCTTTATTCTCTCAGCAACCAGGGTCAGAAGAGTTGCTCTTCCCTTGCTGCCTGAAGATATGGCTTTTCAATCCCAAGTCATGTATACACCTTGTTGGTGGGTGGTTTTCCTGATCTGGAGACCACGTGCTGGACTACTCCCACCCTATGGATATGGCAGTCTCAGCAATCCTGGGAAGGGACTGGGCATCAGCACAAACTAGCAATATGAGAGAGAGAGATATTATTTCTGCCTCACCAACAGCGAGGTTCAAAATAGCTGTCCTGACCCACGTGAACTCTTCAGCTTCTCCAAATCCATGAATTGTGAGATGGTTCGGAGGGAGAGTGATGTATCAAAAACTCAGCATTGCAGTAAACAAGAAGATATATTACTGTTTCCATTACAAAAGGTTCTGCATAAAATATTGTTGATAAAACATTTGCAAATGTAATTTTCTGCCTGTCAGCAGGTACTCATACCAGCTGAAAGCTGCTCCTAACTCAGTTTGCACGAACACTTGTCTACTACAATGTGGCTTTGAAACAAAACAGAAGCTGTTCGTGAACCACTACTTGTCTCAGACCCCAAGTAAAGTACCACACAGATACAGAATAAATCTGTGGGATCACATGGTAGATTTGTCTTCTATCAGATTGGCCTTTAATCTGGATATCTCTCAAACACACGGCTTGGGAGGTTTGTGTTTATTCACTATAATTTCTTATCTAAAAATTGCATTATGGGTTTTCTAAAAGCAACAGCAAACACCCCTTAGGTGATTTCTTGACAGATTTCTTTAGTTGGCACATCATTTGTATTTAGTTGTTCTGCAGTTTCATTTAAGAATAAACAACCAAAAAAAAAACCAAACAAACAACCCAACAAAAAACCAAAAAGCAAAAGAAGACTCCGCTACACTTACTTCCTCCAGTTGAAAATTTCCTTCATCTCAGAGAGACACAGCTAGAGAAGATTGGAGAACTTTGTACTGTGTCAAATAAATTAAGTTCTTATTTACATGCAAGAAAATATTATCATATACTTTGAATGGCAGAAACCTCTTGACCACAATGAGAATTTTAAGGTGTTAATGTTTTACAAACTACAGATTTCTCCCAGACATGAAACCACTTGAGAACCAAGATCAGATAGTCAAATTTGACCTAAAATTGAGTTCTCATCTTTCCTTCCTGAAACACATTGGAGCTTGCATTCCTACTGATTGGAGCTTGCATTCCTCTGGCTGGATGGTCAAGTTTCTTAGCACTGATAAGAACTGGCATCTGCTCCTTCTAAGTGTGGAATTCTTCTACAGGGAAGGCCTGCATGATATGTTTAGTTACGTCAAGTTTCTTAGCCATAGCACAACCTTGTCACATAGTTGCTTTTCTTATCCCTTACATCTACATGTGGAAAGACAACTAACATGACTGATAATTTGCACTAGGAATTAAGTTTGCATGGCCTTGCTACTTTTTATCCAATAATTTTACATGCTCTAGAAATGTCTATAAATTTTCCTAACAGTGCCATTTCCTACCATTGCTGCAATTTAAGAATCTCTCACAGTAACACTGAAGTTTTAATAAGTGTCCAAAAATTTTTTGGCACTTACCTCTTCAGTTACAAATCACTTGTTCAATGTGTTTTGCATTTTATTTCCATGCTGGGATCATGGATCTGAAATGTAGTTGGGTAAAGTTACCTGGGTGCCCCCCACCAGCCTTGCTTTGTCTCCATCTCCCTTGCTTCCTCTTGACGCCTGTGGTCTGCTGTTCTCAAAGGCAAGGATCCACCCAATCTGTAAAGTGTGTTTTCCCCTTCTCACTTTTTCAAATGGAGATGATGTGAATTTTCCAGCACAATACAGGCATTTGCACTAGAGCTGAAAGACCATCAGGACTTTCCTCCTCTCTGGTATCAGAGCACAAATTAATTGCTAATTGCTCTACATGTTCCTCAGAAACACTGATCTGCCATGACTACAAGGAATTTTCTTGCCTTGGTTTCAGTCTCATCTCCTGCACCAACAGGATGATGACACACATTTCCCTTGGTGAAAAGATCAGTGATGACTGAGAAATGACTGGTGAATTCCTACTGTTGTTGAGGAAAATATTTTCGTAAAAACTCTTCACCTCTCCTCACTTTGTTGATGAATTTGCAGCTCATCTATGACATGATACACAAGAAATCAACATAATTGTGCTGAAAATAGTGTGATATATCTTTTCTCTAATAAAAAGAGGAGTGACTAGCAAAAAATTTCTTTGGCCTCAGATGTCTTTATTAAGTCAAATGGATGTAAAAGATGTAACTGAGCATCTTCCTCTGGTGAGAATTTTCTGAAATATGGTTGGATAAAGAAAATTCCTTAATCCATTTTGAAATCCGGTTCTGAAAAAAAATTTTAGGATAATGGCCTCTGATGAAACAGTAATAACAATAATAATGATAATAATTTGCATATTTCCCTAATTCTAGCAGTATTATTTCCATCATCATTGCATTCAGCGCTTGTGCCTGTTGGCCTTAATTCCTACAACATTTCACTGTGTATGGAAGACATGAGGTATAAACTCAAGTCCACAGCTGTTTCTTACTTCTTGTGCTGGTTTACAATGGGGTAGAGTTAATTTTCTTCCTAGTAGGTAACACGGGTTATGGTGTGGATTTGTGCTGGG
>VZUA01086028.1:0-18621 GCA_013401035.1 Horornis vulcanius
CCTCTCCTCCAGGGCAGTCATTACTTAAGATTTTTAAGCCGTGTTTAAAATGTGGCACCTTAAAGTCCCCCAAAGCCATGCTCTGACCTCAACAGCAGCACCAGAAAGCAGTGAATGAACTCTGGTGCCCACCCATTGCATGCAGCTGTTGGAACTAATTCAGCCCTTTGGTGTTTTGATTGTTGCTGGAATGAACTTGAGCAGTGTTCACTTCACCAGTGGAGGAATAAATCAGCTGAGTGGGATGGAATTCCCTGCCAGGGCTCAGGGGAAGCAATGGCTCTCTGAGGAATTACAGGACCAGAACCAGGGTAAGTAGGGATGAGTCACAGAGGCAGGAGGAGCCTGGAGGAATAGGATTGGATTTGGGGTGGGAAAACCTTTCTCCAGGGAAGATTTTGGCTGCTTACCCTGGTGCTATCCTTCCCTGGGCTGCTTTGAGGGAGTAGGGATGTTCCCCAGGGAGCTGGTGAGAGAAATCAAGGCACAGGAGGAGGAGGAGGAGGAGGGCGAGGAGGAGGAGGAGAGGGAGGAAGTGGGGGCATTAGTATTTCTCCTCTGCCTCGGCTGCCTTTTAAATATGGAGTTCCCTGCAAAGAGAGGTGACTGAGCACAGAGCAGATGGAATTTCAGGCTGGAGAAAAGGAGGCTCAGGGGGGCCCTTGTGGCTCTGCACAACTCCCTGACAGGAGGGGACAGCCGGGGGAGTTGAGCTCTGCTCCCAGGAAACAGGGACAGGAGCAGAGGGAATGGCCTCAGGCTGGGCCAGGGGAGGTTCAGGGTGGACAGCAGCAGGAATTTCCCCATGGAAAGGGGGCTCAGGCCTTGGCAGGGGCTGCCCAGGGGAGTTTGGTGTGCCCATCCCTGAAGGTGTCCAAGGAAGGCCTGGAGGTGGCACTCAGAGCTCTGGGCTGGGGACAGAGTGGGCATCAGGCATAGCTTGGACTCAGTGGTGTGGGAGCTCTTTTCCAACCTCAGTGATTCTGGGAATCTGTAGGAAAATCCTCACCCCTTTTAAGCATAAACCTGTTATTCCCAAATCTGACCCTCACCTTTGTTGCTGTCTCTGCCTTGTCCTGCTGATTTCCTAAAGCTCAGTTGAAAAACAGGTGGGGACTTTTCCTTCATCTGGAGCAATTCCTTTTCTTTATTTTTACCTACTGAGAATAAAACCTGATATGTTGAAGGCTATGTGAGTTAATGGAAAAAAAGAGAAAAGTAATTAAACATGCAAAGGTGCCTTCTGCTGAAGGACAGAGGGCAGATCGACCAGGAGCATCCGCTGGCAGTGCAAATTAAATTGTGGTGCTGGCTCCTGTCTTAGAGAAACAGAATCATTTCAAAGAAATAATTTTATATTTGAGCTTGAGCATCTCTATCTCATCTGGAAATGAAATAACTCCAATGTAGCAGCATCCCTCTGTTTCTTAGTAACCATGGAGCCAGACTGATGCATTGAATTTCTGTTCTGGCCACATCTTCCTACTCCCTTTAGACAAAAAGAGCACAGCTCTGCCAGGAACTCCAATTCATGCTGCTTTTGATTTCCACCAGGGGTTTTGTCTGCTTCTGTAGCAACAGCAAATATGGAGGGATCTCTCTGCTCCTGGACCACTTTGCTCACTGGAGCATGTGTGCCTTTCTCAAGGCAGGATGGACCAGTTGGGAACAGTGTCCAACAGAGGATGAAAACTCTTCCATAGTTAGAAAGCCACATCCAGATATCTGAAGGATCATGGCTGCAAAAGCATGAGAGTGGTGAAATTCAGGGAGGGATGTCACAGCTGCTGTCCTTAAATATGATGATGAAGGTTGAGCCACCAGGAATGGGGCAGGACTGGAACAGCAGCAGCAGGAGCAGGGGCTGGGTCAGAGGCACAGGCTCTGCACTGTCCTTTATCCATGGATAGTGTGGGAAAGGTGCACATGGTGCAAAGGGAGCAAGGAGCAGATCCCTAGTGAGAAACCTAGTGATTCCACAGGGAAGATTAATTGCACGCTCCAGGAATCTGGCAGAGCTGGGGAAAATGAATTGTGAAACTCTTTGAGGTTTGCACATTTGTTTTCATTTTGCATCAGAACAGTCTGAGGCTTTTGAAAAGTTTCATTAAGAACAGGAAAAGACCAATACATCCTGGAATGATGAACAGCCTGGGCTCCAGAGTGCTCCATGGGATATGGAACACTCTGATTTGAGCCCTTCTCTGGATGCAGAGAGAAAGCACAACCCTTGGAATATTAAGTGTTCTCTGGACATGGTGTTGTCACCTGCTGGCCTCAAGCCCCATGTGGTGTTTTGTCAGGGGTTGGACTTGATGATCTCAGAGGTCTTTTCCAACCTCAGCAATTCTGTGATTCTGTGCTGCAATATCAATGATACAGGCACAGGAATATTTGACAAATAACTGTTTCTAAGAAGAGATTAAGTAAAGAGAAATGATCCAGGGAAGGTTTTAATTTCAATTAATATAGCTTTCTCTGTAGACACACAGGATCCAGGCTTTTAGTTAATTTATCTCTCTTCAGCTATTTGCCTTTGTATCCATCCCCACATACTCCTCTGCTTGCTGCACAGAAATCTCGATTATATTATCCCTAAATAAATATGAAGACTGTACTGAATGCAGTCTGAGTTCATGTTTGGAGAAACAAAACTGGAAGTCCACATTTTTTACAAAAGTTTTTCATGCCTCAGGATCTTCCAGGTATCTGGATTTTTATCTGTTTTTTTCTCTGTTATATAAATACTAACAGACAATTCAGAGATAATCTTAAACTGCAGCTCAAAATCTGAATTACACAAGAGAGTGAGACTTATGTGGGCATTTTCTTACTGGTCTGGGGTCAATAATTGAAAATTCTGTGAATAACATGAGAGAAGTAATTCAAAACTGAGCAGTTCAGGTTGCTCAGAGAAGCCCCTGGATCCCTGGAAGTGTCCAAGGCCAGGCTGAACAGGGCTTGGAGCAACCTGGGATAGTGGGAGGTGTCACTGCCCATGGCAGAGGTGGCACTGGATGAGTTTTCAGGTCCCTCCAACCCAAACCATGCCAGGATTCCATTATCAGATTCTACAAGGCCACAGCTGTGCAGGTACAATTCCCCAGGCATTGAGTGCAGAGCCAGGGAACTCCAGCTCTAACCTTCCCTGTCCTCTCCAAAGCAAACAAACGCTCCAGTAATTAACTGTGAGGAGCAGTACTGGGAGACATCACCCAGGAGAGGGCATGTGGAAACTGACAGTGGTCAGAAAATAGATTTTTAGGCTCCAGGCAGTGGCTTGGGGCCTGTGAAAAAGTTAAGCACACAACGGTCTCCTTCTGGCCTGGGAATTCATAAGGAGGAACCCAAAACAATCCCTGTAAACAGTTCCTGTAGATAGCCTCCTTCTGACACCCGGTGTTTTCCAACTTGTTTACTGGCAAAGAGGTTTACAAGAAGGTAGTGTTCTAAATGACCAATCCTATTCATTGTACTGAAATACTGTGTAAAAAGAATCTGTCTTTCAATAAACTTTGCTATATGCCGTCCAAGAGGATTGGAGTCTACGTGTCGTTACATGAGCCATGCCGAATCGTAACAATAAGGGCAGGCAGGAAAACAAGAGGCAGGCAGGAGCCTAAACAAAACAATCCAGGAAAATAATGAACTTTTCCTGTGGAGGAGGATACAAAAGGAACCTGGGCACTAAATTCCTCCTTCTTAGAACTGTAGAATAAGAGATTCATTAAAATTGCAAAGGCCTTCGGAGATTATGGAGTCCAGTTGTTCCTCAGCACTGCCAAGGCCATCACTGACCCATGTCTTGGTCACTGCAAATAACCTCTACCACCTTGTCTCCTTTTAAAAGGAAATTCTCTGTGAATTTGGAATAGCAGAATGGAAATAAGTGGAAAATAAGGCCTTATTCCTTTCCAACTGTCTCTTGAATGGGCTTTGGTGGCATCTTCTTTGCCAAAGTCCAAACCTGTGGAACCAGCCCAGGGTGAGTTCTCCCATTATGGTTCCAAGTGATGTTACAACACCTCCCCTTTTCCCTACAGCAGAGAATTATTCCCTTATTTAAGTCATTAAATGTCAAACATTTTTTGCCAGGGGTCAGAGTGCCTGCCTCAGATTCCTCCCAGAAGGGGATAGTTGCCAGCATCACCTCTGCGTCCTCAGCCCTCCCCAGCAGCAACTGACTGAGGTTCTTTCTCTCTGGGTGAGCTCTCTGCTCAGTTACAGACACCCACTGAGAGTGATCTGTTTGCTCCTAAGCTGTTGTGACAGGACAGCAGAGTCACAGGTTTGGTTTTACTATTGCTGGATTCTGGGGAATTTCAGTCAGCACATTCAGGAGGACTGGGCTCAGGGATATTTTTCCCTAAAACATCAGGATGAGCTCTGACAAATGATGATGTGTGATCACAGACTCAGCCTTTGCTTCAGGACTGTGTGAAACACTTGGGCTCAATCCCACCCGGAATCATCCACAAAATCTGTATTGACATCCAGCTAGCCACACTGACTCCTTTCCTAGCCAAAGGGGAGGTTTGTCATCCTTCTTTCCAGTATCTGAGACTGAATTATCTGTGCTGGGGAAGGAAAAGGGTGCCTTGGCTTAGCTGTTGACATCCCCTGTCTGGACAACTAAAACATGATGAAATGTATCTCTGTGCTCAGACACTCTGGACCGATGCTCTTTGTCCAAATGTGAACGTCCTCAGTGTTGACATCTCCATCTGAATGAGTTATCTGGATTCTCTTGACAGTTAATGGAGAACAACAGGCCCCCAGAGGCCACAGTTGCCTGCACTGCAAGGGTGATGTGGGAGCCAGACACAGCAAGCAGGAAATGCCCTGTGCTGTACAGGAGATCAGACAGGAGCCAAAGCCAGATAACCTTGTGTTCTTCCTTCATATGTAGGGGAAATTCAGTAAATTGGAGGCAGTATTGGAGAAATAGGGCTGAATTTCCAGAAAGTCCCAGTTAGCAGTGATGCAAACCAAGATGTGGAGGCAGTTGCTCAACAGACACATTTCCCTCTGTTCCAGCAGCTTCCACAGATGTTCCAGAAACCTTCCTACAACTCTGGTGAGCAACTATTGAAGAGGAGACACAGAAATGGTAAAGGCCTCTTCCAACTCACTTTCCATCCCTTCAATCTGCAGGAGGTTCCAGCTGAAAACTGAATAATCCTGTAATCCCAGAATGGATTGGGTTGGAAGGGAATTTACAGATCATGTAGTTCCAACTTCCTGCCCTGGCTGGAACAGCCAAAATCCTTGAGATTTTTTTGTATCCATTATTTCAGTGATGCTCCTGCCAGATTATGTTTTCTTGGGCAGAGAAAGATCAAATTAGCTTGCACAAAGTTTGGGTTTTTTTGAATAAAGTTTTTAAAAGTGTAGTGGGAGGAAATCAGAGGGGCTACTGCCAGCAAAGGCTGCTGGAGATGGCAATGGAAATGTCAGGAAGGTTTGTGCAGAGGCACCTGGCCAGGGGTGGAGTGAGTAATTCCAGGATAATTCCACACTCGAAGCACCAACAGCTCCCAGAATCCATTTGAGCCAGATGGAAACAATTCCCCCTGGGCTCCCGTACCACAACTCCCCTGGGGCACTCACAAGAGCCCAATAAAATGCATTTTGCAGTTTATTGCTTCCTTAACACAACTACATAAAGAGTTTTATCCAGAGCTCTTTATGAACTCCACAACACAATGGACTTCTCTTGATCAACCCTGGATGCTGCTTCTCTGTGCTGGAGGCTTCACCCCCCCCACCACCATGTAGGCCATCTAAACATCATCCTGGGCACTCCTCAGGCTTTTACCCACCCTGGGAAGGACAAGAAGATTAATTTGGCACCTCTGTCTGCCCCCTAACTGCTGGACACGGCACACATGCAGCCAGAGGAGAGGGAATCTTCAGTTTTTCCTGTGCCCAGACCTGCCCTTCAGGACCAGGACCAGGTTTCAGCCATGCCAAACTTTCCTGGCTGCTCCTAGCTCAATTCCATTTCTCCATTGCTCCCAGGGGAATTATTAGTGATTTCCAGGTTTGCCTTGGGAATGAGTCCTCTGCAGAATCACTCAATGGAAGGTGAAACAGAATCTTCTAAACCTCCCAGCCTTCAGTTTTGACAGTTTTATCTCCTGTTGTGATGGTTCTTGTTTTGGCATTTTCTGTTGGGGCACATTTGCAGCTCATATCAACAGAGTGGATCTGGACTGGATTCAGAGTGTTTTGGGCACCACACATTTTTACAGGGACTACTTGAAGATGCTCAAGGACTGTCTGCAAGGAACACATATTTGGAAAAGTTGTTCTGCCCATTTCTCAGACTGCAGCAGCCATCACACAGGGATCCACACCCAAGACTTTACTGAGGAGATGCTCCATGAGCTCAGGAATTCTTTCATCAGGGTGCTGAGACCCTGGCACAGGGTGCCCAGAGGAGGTGTGGCTGCCTTTGAAACCCTGGAAGTTTCCAAGGCCAGGCTGGACTGACACTGGCTGTCAGCTAACTCTGATTCCTGGCAGCACCAGGGGATGTTCCTGAATCTGCCCACAGGCTTGGGTAACGCTGCAGAGCAAGGCTGTTCTTCAACAGCAGGAGGTGTTGCAATGTCTAGGTTTCAGAGCAAGGATCAGAGAAGGCTCTTTTCCATATGGTTTCTCAGAGATCTTTATTCCCCAAGAGGAGGGAATGGAAAAGAGGTCGAACAAAGCCCGTGCCCACTTTTAAACTGGGGGGTAGAGGGTGTGGGGCAGAAAGGTGATTGGCCCCAGGCTGGACTGACAGGTAATTTTCTATAACATAGGGTAGGGTCAGGGGGAAGATGAACAGCTGACCAAAGCTTCCAGAGCAAGGGCAGGGTCAGGAGAGATGGACAGAGGGACAGGGGAGGAGATACCTTTGGACGGTACCTGATTTATTGGTGGCAGGGGGAGCACGGATGAACCATTGGGATACATAACTCCAAAACAGTTTAACAAAACCCACCACCACACAGGACTGTTCTTGGAGTGCCCTGGGACAGTGGAAAGTTCTGGGAGGACCTGGAGTGCTCTGCCAGGACCAACACTACAGTGCACAGATTGGCCAACAAAGAAATTTGTGGACATCTGCTGGAAGAGCTTTTTCGGTTGTGCTCTCAGATGGTTGGAATCCTGGGAGCAGGGAGCTGGGACAGACTCCCAGCCTAATCTGTGCCTGACCTGGAACAGCCTATCCCACATAACACACCCATTGCTACATCTCCCAGGAAGCCACAGAGAAACAGAGAACTGATCTCCATTCCACAGATGGAGCAAATGAGGCACCAGATCCAGCACATGGCACATTTGGTGACTGCTTGTTGTCTCCCTGCAGAGCAGCTGCTGCTGAACTCTCCCAAAGCAATGACTCAGCTGAAAGGAAGCACAGGGAAAAGTAACTTTTTGTGCAAGTCTGGCAGCATGACCCAGACCTGCTTTGGCTCAGCCTGGAGCACAATGCCATTCCTCCATCACCCTGCAGTGCCCTGAGCCTGACATTGGCAAAGCTGTGTCCCAGAGTGTCCTTGGGCACTGCTGGCAGTCATGGGGAGCTGCTCCGGTCACTCCAATTTGACTCTTTCTCTCTACAGTGGGATGAGAATTGTTCCTTGACAGTTCCAGTAGGAATTCCTGTAAGAAAAATCCTTTGGGACTGGTCCAAACCCAAGATGGTTTTTAGACCAGGTCTAAATCTCCCACAGGGTGTCCTTGAGTCCTTATGCCCAGGGTTGTTCCTTGACACTGTGACTCAGCAGTTTGTGGCACTTGAGGGCCCAGACCAGTGCAGGAAAGCCCTCACATGGATAATCAGAGCAAGATTCCTTCCTGCAACTTGACCTTTCCACTTGTTCCAAGCAGATGATGGAGAGTGATGGTTGAGTTAGTCATGGCATCCCCAGCCCTGGAGGGACTTAAAATCCATGTGGATGTGGCACTTGGGGACATGGTCAGTGATGGCCTTGGCAGGCCTGGGGGAGCACTTGGACTTGATGATCTCAGAGGGTTTTTCCAACCTATGAAAATCCCTGATTCTATAGTTCTAAGGAGGAATTCCTTTTGCATCCTCCTCCACAGGAGAAGCTCATTATTTTCCTGGATCAGCTTTTTCATGCTCATCATTTTCCTCCTGGCCTCTCCTAAGTGATGTCTCCCAGCACTGCTCCTTACAGTCTGGGTGTACAGTTAATTACTGGAGTGTTTGGTTGTTTGTTTGCTTTAGGGAGGACAGGGAAGGTGAGAGCTGGAGTTCCCTGGCCCTGCATTCAGTGGCTGCTCTGCAGTTCCCCTGCTGAGAGCAGCTCAAGGCTTAAGCACCAATTAAATTCCATTTGAACTCTCTAATAATGCCAAGAAAAAAAGGAAAGTGGCTTCACCCTTGCAACACTCCCCCTGCTGAGGGGGTTTCACCCCCTCCTTCACTCCAGCCTCTCCTTGAGCTCCCATACTCTCCTCCCAGCTGCTGCATCAACCCAGTTCCTCCTCTGCCTGAAGCAGATCCCCTGGCTAAGGAATGGAGGTGCTGGGGGAACCCCTCTCATGGCCATGGCTCAAACTGAGCTCAGCCAGACCATGAGGCCCCCCTGCTCCTGGGCAAGTCCTTCTGCCACCCATGGAGCAGCTTTCCCTCTCCAGAAAAAAAGAAAGTCACTCTGGGGCTCAGAATGGGGAGGGAAAAAAAGGCCTGAGTTGGAGCAGAGGGACATGAGGGCTGGCACTTGCCCCAAGGCTGCACAGAGCCACAACCACAAAGATTGTAGCATTGGGATATCCAGTGTGGAATGATCTGACATACAAGGATGCAAATGGACTCAGGAACAGGCAGACAATGGCCAAATCCAAACCCCAGAGTTCGTGCAAAGAGACGCAACACCCCCTGCACCTAGATATTCATGTTTGTATTTGTGCCAAGTGGTTTTGGTACATGGAATTGCTCCCATCCCTTCAAGATCCTCTCCAGAAAGTCCCAACCATCAGATACCAGCTTGGCCCTCATGTCACTCCAGCACAGGCTGAACGTGCCAGAGTCATTTGGCACTGGATTTATGCATGACTCAGATCAAATAAAAAAAATTTTTTACTGAAAAGATATTTAGTTCTCTGAACAGAACATTCTGGAAGTTTAATGCATGTGAACACCAACACTATGCTCACTTAGGTGTTATTTATATACAGACACTTTACCAGCTGTCCCATTAGTAAAACCTCAAGCTGTTTTCCTGGAAAGCAAACGAAGATTTATATCTTTCTTTTTCCCATGGACATTTGTATTTCCATGGACTGGACCACAGAGTGCTCTGAGTTGTGCCTGGTACACATGGAGGGATATCAACCCACCCCATGGGAGAAGATGCACTAGCTCAATTCCACCCTGACCTGCACAAAACTGATGAAATGGAAGAAAGTTTTGACCTTCCCAAGGAGCTCTGGCAAGTCAGGCCATGGCACTGGGATCACTTAGAAAAAAAAAACAGCTCACATTTTGTCCAAGTGCTGCCTTTCCCCTGCATTAATCATATTCTCATCTGTATTTCCCCTAAAAAGGAGTTATTGCCCAGAGCTTTGATTTGTGAGGCAATTAGGCAGGTTGAGATTTTCTCTTCATACTTTTCCCATTTCCAAGTTTGACTGCTGATGCCAGCAGACACAGCTTATTTGTTCTTGCAGATAATGTCAATTTAATTCTAAAAAAGTAATTTCAGAGCACATGGATCCAATGGCCCATAAGCTCTGATTGTATTTTCACAGATGCATTTCTTTAAGGCCAGGAGGAAATATTGTTGTCCGCATCCTGCCTGACCTCCAGCAGGATACGGGACATAGGACATGGAAATTCCCTCTGTAATTTCTGTGCTGCACTTTGTAATCTCTGCTTCACTTAAAGCCATGGTGAAATATCCATCCTTCCCCGCATTTTTGCAGTAGAAATATACCATGGCACTGAGCAAAGTAATTCACCCACTTTGGGAGTGAAGAGATTTGATTGACCTGTATAAGGATATTTATCTGAGATGTATTACCCCCAGCCTTTGACATATCTGGTGATTTCCTGTGACTGATAAATATTCAATGTAATAATATTTTTCCATCAGCAAATTTATTAGTCTTGAAATCACTAAGGTAGAAATAGTTGCATTTGTTCTGCAGGCACAATAGCTTGTTCTCCTGCTTGTAACTGAAAAAAAATCCCTCTTCATGGATTTAAGTTCAACATTTTTCATTTCTCCTGCTGGAACTTTCTAATCAATAGAAAAGGAGAAAATTTATGAAAAAAGCCTTTTTCTTCTGGTGTGACATTTTGATTTGTAGCTGCCAAAATTTCAATGTGTTTATTCTCACCTTTAGGAAAGGGAATAGGAGGGAGTTTACAGGACCAGCAGGAGATGTTCTCCATTTGACCACGACCAGTGAGCCAATAGATCATGGAATCCTGGAACATCCTGAGCTGGAAGGGCCCCACCGGATCCCCGAGTCCCACCCCTGGCCCTGCACAGACCCCCCAACAATCCCACCCTGGGCATCCCTGGCAGCGCTGCCCAAACACTCCTGGAGCTCTGGCAGCCTCGGGCTGGGACCATTCCCTGGGGAGCCTGGGCAGTGCCAGCACCCTCTGGGGGAAGAACCTTTCCCAATATCCATCCCACCCCCTCGGCACAGCTCCAGCCATTGCCTGGGTCCTCTCCCTATCACAGGGAGCAGAGATTGGAGCTGCCCCTGGGGAGGAAAGAAATGCCCTTCTCAGCAGGTTTGGGGCTTCTGGCAGAAGGGGCTGTTCAGCATTTTGCTGTCAGGTACAAAGGTGCAGTGATTCAGAGCTCTGCAGATGAAAGGTATTAATGCACTTTCAGTTCAGCAGGACTATTTTATTTTCCTTCACAATATTTTAATTACGCTGTAGCTATAATTAGTTGAGTTAAAACAGGGTTTATAATGCATTTAAAAGATCTTTTCCTGCCTTCCCACATTTGCTCAGACTTCTCAGGTGCTCGGGGAAAAAAAGGCAAAAATCTAGAGAATTTTGTATGTGTGTGCACTTAAGGAAGGCAGTGCAGTCCCAAGAGCAGCACTGCAGAGCCTGGATCCATGGATCCAAAGCAGAGCAAGATGCAGGAAAAAGGGATTGGAGGAGCTGCGTAAAACATTGTCATACGCAGCATTTTAATGCCCTTCCAGGGATCCCAATCCATCTCAGCCAGAAGAGCTCTTGAATCTATAAGAGAGGTGAACAAGGGAGCTTCTTAAATTAACAGCAGCTTAAAGACTGAAAGTCAATGAGGGAATAAATGAGATGCCCAGGCAGAAAACAGCAGACAGAACAATGCAGTCAGCACCCTCTGAAGAGTCTGAGGATAAAACTGCTCATGATTGTTTGTCTCAGGCACTTTTCCACTTCTACCCATTGTGAGTTCCCACACATTTGATCTCCACTGATATTTCAGCTCACCAGCTGCCTTCTGGTAGTGCAGACAAACACAGGAGCACACCAAGGCTTGAGTTCCCCTCACTTTAGTATGGACATCCCCTGCAGCCTGAAATATTGTCCCATTGTGGCAGCTTGCCCAGCTCTGCTCCTGGAAGAATCCGTCCTGAAGGCTGGAGTGTTCCAGCATCAGATGTGGCCAATATCCCAGATCAGAAAATCCCAGACTCATTTGGGTGGAAAAGGGACCTTAAAGCTCACCCAGTGCCACACCTTGCCATGGGCAGGGACACCTTTCACTATCCCAGGGTGCTCCAAGCCCCAATGTCCAACTTGGTCTTGAACACTGCCAGGGATCCAGGGGCAGACAGAGCTGCTCTGGGCACCCTGTGCCAGGGCCTCATCACCCTCATTTTAATTTTTTTTCCTTATATTCACTCTAAATCAACCCAATTTTTATTGAAAACCATCACTCTTTGTCCTATTGCAACAGGCCCCACTAAAATGCCTGCCCCCAGCTCTCCTGGAGCCCCTTTAGGCCCTGGAAGGTGCTCTGAGCTCTCCCTGGTGCCTGCTCTTCTCCAGGGGAACACCCCCAGCTCTCCCAGCCTGCCTCCAGAGCAGAGGGGCCCCAGCCCTGGAGCAGTTCTGGAGCCTCCTCTGGACCTGCTCCAACCTCCGTGAGTGTCCTGGTGTCACAGGGACACTTAAGCGTGGCACCATTGGAAGCTGGGGGGAACGGAGGCAGAGAGGCGGATCTTTGGAAATGAGGGTCTCATCACTGCCTGAACCATGGGCAAGTTCAAAGAACAAACAGCAACCAGGACCAAGTAACTGCTGGAAAGGTCTCGTGGGTTTGGGTTCCAACTCTAGACTAGCTCAAGTGAAATGAAAGTTCTTTGGACTCTTCAGCTCCATTTCTAAATGTCCCTTTTGCGCTTGAGGCTCCCAGA
The DNA here is from genome assembly GCA_013401035.1 of Horornis vulcanius. Classification (NCBI taxonomy): domain Eukaryota; kingdom Metazoa; phylum Chordata; class Aves; order Passeriformes; family Scotocercidae; genus Horornis; species Horornis vulcanius. Next base: position 12,397 of record VZUA01086028.1, read on the forward strand.
ACAACTCCTGATGATGTGATTTCTGTGTCTGTTCCTGCTCCAGACCTCAAACAGGGACAGTGTCCTTTCCCTGACACCTGGAGTGACAGGAAGAGCCCTAAATCTCACAGCAACAAGCTACAGACCCTGGCTCTGGGTTCAAACCCCAAAACCTTTCAGATAACCCCACAGTGCCTCTGACTGATCTGGGGAACTTCCTTCAGCAGTTTTTAGCCTTCATTGTTTCAGAGCAAATGGTGATTTTATCTGCAGAGCAGCGCTAACAATGAAGTCTCACTTTTAGATTTGCGGGTTTAAACCATGTTTCTGGCACTGATAGTTGCTTGAGAGAGAAATTCTGAAAAAGCAGCTAAAACAAGCTTCTAATTATGTACAGATCCTGCCTTGGTGTTGATTAGAATTCCCAGTCCTGCAGAGCAGGGTGTAATTATTATTTTTTCATATGTTGACAAGGCAAACAAGGCAATAAAATACTAGAACAGTTGAATATGATGCTTGCGTATCAGAAAGGAAAAAAATTGTGCAAGTCTTCAGGGAAAATATGAGTCCATGACCATGACTGATGGCACTAGGATTCCAAAGGATGGACCTCATTTCAGATACTGCTTCCAGGAGGCAGCTGAGACAGCAGAAGTACAGGGATGGCCATCTGTGGTGAGAGCTGAGCCCCAGAAATTGGGTAAATGAGTCTCATTCCTCCTGTGCAGAAGGAGAAATGAAACTCATGTTTAGGGAGGGTGAAATGGGTCCTGGAGAACCTGGTTTCCAGTTCATCAGAAAGTTTGCAGAGAAAAATGGAAGTTTAAAGGGGGGCAACCTTGGTTTTCATTTAAATTTTTTTGTTTCTTGCCAAAATTTTTTGATGTCTTGAAAAAGTTGCCTGTGGCTTTGAAGATTTTTATTTGTCTGGATAAAATAATAAAATTAGGGAAGTGAGGCTCATTCCATGAACATTTTTGCCTCATTAAAACTCCTGGGTTTCCCTTGAGAAGCCTCATCCTGCTTTGAGTGATGTCAATTTGAAGGACTTCTTAGAATCAGGTCTCCATCGAGTAAATCACCTTTGGCCACCAGCTTTGGTCACCAGAGCATCCAGAACCTGCATCCAGAACTTCAGCTAGACTAGCAACTCTAAATGGTGTTTCTGGCAAGGTTTCCTGGCTTCAGAATGGAATAATCTTTGGCCTGTGCTGGATTTTTACCAGGTCAGAAATGCCCAGCTCTGGCATAGCCCAACGGGATCATTTTATCAGGAATGTATTATTATTTTTCAGAGTCATGTTTGGCTAAAAATGTGGAGAGTCTGAACTGAAAAGAAAGCTTTTATTATCCAGCTCTGAAAGAATAAAAGAATTTTTCTCCCCCGGCCAAGCAAAATCACAAAATCCACAGATCTTTGCATTATTCAATGTTTTCCATCCTCAGACTGCAATCACTTATCTCTGCTATTTTAACAAACATTAAAAGAGCCCTCATCCACTCAAGTGGAAACCTGGAACACTAAGCTGTGCACAAAGGTAATTTATTGACCTACAATATCTAGCAAGGTTACCAGGTTTGGATTTCACCCATTAATTCTTTTCCTTGCTACTTCAAAGAGAAAATTAAGACAAATTATTATTTGTCAAAGCAGTTAACTGGGTCATTGCAAATGCTAGGGAAGAAGCATTACAGCAAAATCCCTACCATTAAACTGCCAGGAGGAATTATTTAGGATAACTTTAGATATAAGTGGAGTGGAGTGTACTTTTAAACTACACCTCTGGGAATTCATTTGTACATTTTCAGTCCTTTTACTCAGTGTGTGTGTAGAACTGGGGTGAGTGTTTTGGTTAATTGTGTAGGTGGGGACATTTAACTGCTCAGGCTGAGCCGAACAAAACCCATCCAGGTCTGAGTGGGCACTTTCTGATTATCAGAGAGAAGGAGCAGCCCTGAAGCATGAGAAGTGCCTCTCTTGGAAAGTGGATGGAGGGTAGGGAAGATGAATTTCCCTCTAGGACATCTCACTCCTCAAGAACTACAAAGCCAGTCCAGAACACTCCTTCAGACCTACATCAAGATAAGAGGAACCCTGGAGCCAGGAAAAGAGAATCATGGGAGCCAAGGCAAGACGGGATCACGGCAGGAAGGCAGCGTCTCAGGGCACCGTCTGCTTCCAACTACACTGAGCTGGGCCTTGGGAAAGGGGGAGCTGTGGGATTTGGGACAGTGCAGCCTGACCTTACTTCTTAGAAGTGTTTTTGGGTTGGGATGAAGGTGATGCTGTCCCTCAGCAGAGAGTGAGAAGGGGAGAGACAAGACCTGAACACAACCATCTTGGAAGCTCCTGCACGCAGGAGCAGGGGCCTGGAAATCCAGAGCAGCCAAGAGCTCCAGCAGGGATAAACAGAGCTCAGGAGGGGCAGGGAGGGCAGAGCACCTGAATACAACACAGCACAGTCACAAGATTCCAGCGGGAAAGCGATTTGATGGCAGCTATTCTTTTTCTATTAGAAATTATATCACAGAATCCCAGGATGGTTTGTGCTGGAAGGGACCTTAAACACCCTCCAGTGCCACCCCCTGGCATGGGCTTACCTTGATGCTTTCCTGTGCTCATAGTGAGTATTGGACCCCAATGAGCACAACTTGGAGCTGTGCCAGGGAGGGTCAGGTAGGATCTCAGGGAAAGATTCTTCCCCCAGAAGGTGCTGGCACTGCCCAGGCTCCCCAGGGAATGGTCCCAGCACGAGGCTGCCAGAGCTCCAAGAGTGTTTGGGCAGCACTGCCAGGGATGCCCAGGGTGGGATTGTTGGGGGGTCTGTGCAGGACCAGGGGTGGGACTGGGGGATCCTGTGGGGCCCTTCCAGCTCAGGATATTCCAGGATTCTATGACACAGTACAGCACCTTCTTAGCAGCCACTGAAAGAGGTGTCAAGCCCAAAGGAGAAGCTTTTGCAAAAACAAATTGAGACCATCCTTTGATTACATTAATCCCCAGCCTTGCTGCCGTCACTGTACTTTGCACCCAATAAACCCTCTGGGAGAACTGGTTTTCCTTTTAATCTACTGGTGACTGAGTAATCTTTTCTGACAACGTTCAATTGTAACTTTTACTCATGAAAATAGAGCCTTCACCTTCAGGTGCCTGCATTGTCTTGACAGAGTTCCAGTCATAAAAAGCTCTCATGCAGCTCAGGCTCTGATTCATTGGAAGCCATAAATCTCGTTGTTATTGGAGCCACAGTTCTCCACATTCAGTGCAACAAGTAGTCCCCAGCCATAAATTCTTGTCTCCTTTTCCAAATGAGCCCATTTGGAATGCTTCAGCAGGAGCTGGATGATTCTTTAGCTATTTGGGTGCTTCTTAAAAATGCCATTAGAGGCATTTTCAGGGAGGAAACGAGTCTCCCAGTGAGGATTTTACAAAAATCCCAGCATTAACACAAACCTCATTGCTGGAGACGCAAGGGAAGCAGCTGAAGAATTTTATTCTTTATAATATTTTCCTTGTTCTCTGAAGATCCACTGATCAGAACTGGAGACCACACATCTTGAGGTTCATTGCAGTCTTCAATGACCATCACTTCATTTCAAATGAAAACACAGAAATAACAAACAAACAAACAAACAAACAAACAAACAAACATATTTGACCATGTGTAGAGTGGTATTTAGAAGTAGAGATGAAACAATGAGATTACCTTCAGATCATGGTAGATACTTCCCAAGTAATTTTGAAACCCTAAAGCTTTCTGTGGAGAAGCCCTTTAAAGCAGTATTTCTTTATCTTTTGTATAATTCTGTACCAAAATAATCCCTTAAGCAGATGGGACGAGTAATTTTTTTCCAGCAGCAGCAGCATCTAAAAGAGCTAATTCAGGTTATGAACTGGGAAATGCATGAATTGGTTCTGAATTCTGGCTTCTTGCACTGAGTGAAAGAACAGTTTTAAACCCATGCAGAGCCTGAATGATACTTGATTCCAGCTATGTGTCTCTGAGGAGATAAAACACATCCCAAAATGTTTCCAAGGCCAGAGCCCTGGGAAAACTCTGGGAATAAACCACTCAAGGCAGAGGGCAGAGCTGGAAGGAACAAGCAGCAATGACATGGAGCCTCATGCTCAGGTATCCTCCTTAAATCAAACCATCAGCAAAGCCAAGACCTCTCCAGGATGAATCTTCTCATTTGAAAGGTGATTCATTGGAATCAAAACAGGGAAAGAAAAGATACTGAGTGTCACCTACTTCCCAAGGGTGGAAAGAAGAAATCCAGCCCTGAGTCAGGGAAAGCACTTGGATGACTCAGCTGAAAAAAATATGAGAATTTTTGTTGCACTGTCAACACAACACTTCTTAAAATGGTAACTGAGAGCCTTTGACAATTCTTGGGTGTGTTTGAGTCTTGGTCAAAGAATCCTGGGACGTCAGGAGTGCTGGCCGCACCCATATTGCAGATACAGGGGACCTCTCACATCTTCAGTACTGATTGAAGACACCAAGAACAAAGTCCTGCTGGATTCCAGCAGGGCAAAGCAGAACAACAAGGGCAGAATTATAGGGAAGGAGAACCAGGGAATCTCAGCAATGCCACAAAGACACAACTGCAGGGAAGGAAACCACTCATCTAAAATATTTCCAGTGTAATTTATTTGGGAACATTAATCCCTCTAAGCTCCAAGTCCTTCCAGCCAAACACACACACACACCTCCAAAACAGCCAGTACAGGTCTTTTCCTCGTACTCAGCAGGAAAAGACACCCAGGATGATTTAATGGCTTGAGTCATTAGTTGCATATTGATGATGGGGTGATGCCAAATCCCAAGGCTTGGCAGGAAGCTGGAGATCCCATCAGAGCTTCTGTTACACTTGCAAGATCAGAGTGTGAAACCTCCTTACTACAGCATTAAAAAAGGAGTTTTATTTTCTCCAGCAAAACCTTTTTCTGACCAAAATAACATCCTCAGCACCTGTATTCCTTGTTTTCTAGTGAGGGATGCATATGTGCAATCTCCTGATGCAAGTTGCAGCAAACATGACCTCCCCTGCTCTGTTCTCCAAGAGGGGTCAGTGGAGCTCCTTCTCCTTCCCAAAACATGGGGCCATGGGGCAAAGAGATGGTCAGGGCATGGAACAAGCAACAGGAGTCTTCCCAGGACACCAGACTGGTGAATAAATCTTGCCTTCTCTTACTGGTTTTCTGGTACTTCAACTTTCCCATCCCTGGGTCTCAGTTTCGAGCTTCCCCTGGCAACCAAGTCAGTGGAAGACTCTGCTGGAGCAAAAAGCTGCATATCTCACCAATTCACAAAAGAACTTGGAGAGCCAGTAATCGTCTCAGGGCAGTGCCATCAGGAGAGCTATCAAGGGAAGGATTGTCCTGGGGTATATCCTGGAACCCATAACTCAGACTGTTTTCAATCAGCCTGACTTTCCCTACAGGAAAAGCAAATCCTTCACCCAACCAGATCAGGCTGGTCAAAAAAAGCCCTCCCTCACTGATAAATGCAGATCATCAAGCAAGTGGTGTCTGAGGAAGCAAACTCTCCTGGCAGCACATGTGGAGCTCCTGCAACCTCAGCCACGACAAGGAGGAAGCAGATTTTCTCTCCAGATGGCCACTTCTTCTAATTACAGATCTGTCCCCAAACACCTGAACACCCTCCACAAACACACTGAAACACCACTTGACAGGCTGGCAAGTGGCAGCAAAGTTTATTTAGCTATTTAGCAGTTTAAAAAATGAACATTTCATCTCTCTTTGCTGTCTGCTCCCCTTCTCCAAGAAGCCCTTTGCAGGAAGTGTTGTACAGCTCTCCTTGGCTACAGCAAAGAGCATCTCTGGAATAAAAATTTTCAAAAATAACAAAATAAGCTTTAAAATTAATCCTGGAATTAATTAGGGGGATATAGGAGTATGGGGTTCAAACCTGCCTCACTCCTAATCAAGGGCTGCTCCCTTCCCAGCCCTGTGCTCTGACGCAGTGAGGGGCAGGCAGGTTTTTAGCAGCATGAATCGATAGATCCCCACTGACTTCCCAAAGTCAATCCATTCCTCTTCTATTCCTCTTCTCCTCAGCCTGGCATCCTCAGAAATCAGTGCTGAGACTCCCAATGAATTCTGCAGCACCCTGGGTCAGGCCAATGAGAATGATCCATACTTACTAATTCTTCCAGTGTTTGGCAGCTTATTAGGAAATTTCCCCCTTGCCTCCCCCCACTTTCCCAATCAAAGGGCAC
>VZUA01086036.1:10249-21229 GCA_013401035.1 Horornis vulcanius
GTCTTTCCCATCTCCTTCGTGTTCAGGGAAAATTAGTGAGCTGCACTTATTACAGCAAATCAGCTGAGCCCTCACCTCCTACTTCATGTCAGCAGAGTGCCAAGTCCTTATTTTTGGCTATGCCCACTTTTGCCCTGGGATAAGGGCAACAAAAGTAGTTTGATGTCTCTGTTAGATCTCTTCTTATTAGTTCAATGTGGTTTATACACAAGGGTGGAAAGATTGTTTTCAAATCAGCATGTCTTGAGGTTTTTGCTGCAAATGTTTTGTTCATAAAGTGACCAGCCTCACTGAGGTTTGTAGTACCAGCTAGAGACAGAACTGGAACTCTTTGCTTTTAGGAGTACATTTTATTATTGAGACGTAAAGTGCACACCACATACTTCAGCAGAGCTAAGCAGCCTGTGTGCTAGGGAAACACTTCCAGCAATAAACCTGAGCTGAATAAATCCCTGTTTTCTGTAGCTGGGGAATATCCATATGTCACTGATGAATTCTGCCAGCTCACATATCGAAGTTCTATGTTTGATATTGAAATTTAGTTTTAGAAGCGATTTTCTAAATTGGTGCTGTTATAGATGGAGAAACACGTAAGTAAACAGAGATTAATTGATTCAGGAGAACTGAGCTCCTTGCTTGGAAAAAGAGTGCCTGGATGAGATCCTGTACTGGATGTCCGGGTGTCAGGGTAAAATATTGATGATTATTTCTGTGGTTCAGGTCACTGGAATGAATTAAATTATATCTTACAGAAGAAAATTGATTTGCATTAATTTCTGTTTGAGATGCACAATTAATAAGAAAGCTATTTATCAGAAGATACAATAGTGTGTCTCTTTGTATTTTACTGTAGTATTTTATGTGTTCAATTTCTACAGTGTTTTACCTGGCATCTTTCAGAGAATTTGAAAATTACTTTCATAAATGCACAGGAATGAGAAAACAATGAAAAAAGCCACCCCTCATCTGATCTCATTTGGTACCTAATTTAAAGTGGCAAACCACCAGGAATTCAGAATTAGTAATGCTTCACAGTTATACTGACTTGTTAAAGATTTCTGATCTTAGAGCATCCTACTGTATTGCATAGCTATGAACAGAAATTTCAGTGTCAGCTTGTAAGTGATCCCAATTTTTCTATCTATATATCTCTGGTTTTGAAGTAAGAAAGGCAAAAAATTGAGGGTCTTTTGATATTAATGCATAGGAAGATCATTAGGTTTATTTTCTTTTAAAAGCATTTAATATTTCATGCCTGCTGCCAGCCCAGCTGGGACTCCTTAAAAGCACATATTTTCAGGAGATGACAAACATTTTTCTGGTGTGGGGTTTGGTGGGGTTTTTTTGTTTGTTTTGGGTTTTTCTTGTTTGTTTGGTTTTGGTTTTGTTTTGGTGGTTTTTTTTTTTTTTTTTCCTCAAAAAATGCTGATGGGCCAAACTCAAAGCTTGTAAGTTTGGATGAATTTTAATTTTTATAGAACATTTGCAAGTATTTTGAAACTGGACCAGGATACCCCTGCAGGTTCAAAATTAAAGAATATAATTTTGTTTATGATCTTGGGGAGGTTAAAATAAGGTAATTATTATACCAAAAATACAAGTAAAAGGCAAAATCAAGCAATATTTCGGTGCTATTGAAATATTTTATTCTCCAAGATACTACAGTAAAATATTATTTCTTTAACATTTTAGTATCAAAATCATTTACTTCTTAACTTGTGTATAAAAAAAAAAAAGTTCTGTCCCCAGAATTGGAAATAACAAAGACTCAGTCCATTGGGACTCTGATTTTGACATTGATTTTTATGTGGAAGACAGACTGGGATCACTGTGAGGGGTGTTCTCATGAAGCTTGTGACAATTATAATAAGTATGAGATAATGATAGATGAATATGGAAACATACAGATGGCAGCTGGTGGTCCATGAAAGATGCAGAAAGCCACAGCCAATTTGTTTTATTGGTTCAGACAGGTTTATTGTCCATCAGTGTACAGTGTGGAGTGTATTGCAAGTGTCTGGTTGCTCTGTGTTCCTTCCCTGAATCCTGTTTGGACTTGTTCTGCTAGCAATAGCTTATTTTTAAAATAAGTATCTTACTGGTTATGTATTTTTGTCATTCAGTTTTGGGCCACGTCAGATTTCCTCCACTGAATAATGAACCTTTCTTCTCAGCCTGTCCTTTCCCCTTCTTGAAATGCTTTCAGGGGTTCAAACCCACCTTTGTCTGTTTTCCACGAGTTCAGAATGGGTTGCCATGGGAGATGCTGCCCTGGGGCCAAGTTGAGGGTCCCAGCAGTACAGGGACAGTACAGGAGGACAGGTTGAAAATCTGGACATGGGATCTTGTTTAATGAAAGTAATTATGTGGACAGCATTGGAAATCAAAACCCATTCTCTTTTCCAGGTGGTTCAGGTTTGTACCTGCTGTGCCAGAGCTCCTCAGTGCCACTCCTGCCAGCCTGCTTTTAAATGTGAGGGATATTTTGGGGCCAGTGGTTTTCCCTTTGTACTCTAAGTGTTTGCTGGAGAACCTCAACTCTGTTGCTGCCATTTTGCTGCCAACAGCTCATTTCAGACACAGGATCTGGTATTGATTAGAATTGATTAACATTTCTATAGTGCTGCTTCTTCATGTGGAGCTGAGTGCCATTGTAGCCACTTGACAGCTGGTAATTTGCATCTTGGAAGGGTAAAAGCTCTTGTCCTGAGTAATCTAAGGGATGACAGCAACCATTCTGCTCCTGTGCTGTGGTGGTACCTAAGGGTCCTGAGGGAGGGGCTCTGTGCAAAGCAGGCCCTGTGCTGAGGGTCTCGGAAGACCTGGCAAGGCAGAGAGGAGGAATGGAGACACATCTCTGCCCTTGTAACTCTGGGTCTATGTCTGCTGTATCAGAGCAGCTTCTGGAAAAAAAAGTGTGTGAAGAAAACTAATTGTGCATTGGACACTGTGCATCTGTCCTCTTCTAGCAACTTAGCTCTTGTTTGAAAAATGGAAGGGTGTGAGCTCCTGGAATGAAGCTTTTGTAATGAAAGCAGTGATCCAGTGATGCAGTTTGTGATCTGGTTTTGAAAAGACTGGTGACAACATTTGTTAGATTTCTTCCTAATATCTTTCTTTGTTTGTATTTCTGATCTCTGCAAAAAGAACCCAAAAAAATCTTTGAGGCAACTCTAGAAGCAAAATTCAAAATTTAAGGTGCAGAAATCCTTCAAGCTTTACTTGTACTTGCTTTTGTTTAACCAGGAGTATTCAAAGTCAGTTGAAAGATTTTTTGTTTTCTTGTACTCAATTTTTTTATCCAAAAAATATTGAAGTGTCCTATCATTTCTCCCCTCTTTGGAATCTTTCAGAGGACATAGATGTGACTAGCTAGAATTTTCTTTTGTTCCTTAATTGAAAGCCTGGAAAGTTTTGATCTTTAACAAGCATATCTTTTCTTCTAGCTATTTATATGGCATCCCTACAAGATAGAGGTTAACATTGCTGAAAAACAGTTTTAACCCACTTGATCAAAATGATTTCTTTCCCTCAAGCAGAGGTCACTGTTATGGTTGCCACCGTTCTCCTTGTTCCTCACTCATCAAGAGGGTCTTTCAAATAAATACTGCAGACAAGAACGGGATTTAAAGAAAATGCAGCAGCCTGTTCTTTGAGGCACTCTCTGTGTATTATAAAGAAAGAAAGAGTTCTAGAGGATAGACTTAATCAAGTACTCTATGTGTCTTGGTTTACCCAGGCATATCCTCTTCTACTTTGTTATTCAGAGCACCCTGAGTGCTCACAGCTGGTCTTACGTGGCCTCAGAGCCCAGAAGGCTTTTGCCACCAAGACACTCAGGAATGGCTGCACATGTGCTTTGGCACAGGTGCCTGTACATCCATCCTGGATTTCTGAGTGGCTGTGGGGAACCCTTATTTTCATCCCATAACAGTCCAGGTTCTGTATCACCATTAGTCAAAATTGATCAAGTGCCCATTCTCCCTGCTCCAACTCCACTGCCTCCAGGGGCTGTGGGCCCAGGCCAGGTAGGGCATGCTTCCATCTCCATCTCGGCTCTGTCTCTTCCTTTTCCAAGGCTGCTGCTCCATTTCTGAGCAGCAGCACTCTGTGCTGCTCGTGCAGGCTCTACAGCCAAGTCCATAGGTCCCAACTCACCTACCAGAGTCTGAGCTGGTAAGTATCCTACCAAGGATTGCTACTTCTGAGCCACTGCACTGTGTGCCTAAATAAGATATTTTTGCAAGTACTTTGCACTTAGATGACATGTCAGATTTGCTACAGTTAGCTAGAATTATTTGTTGGGCTGGGTGAGTTCTGGCATATTGCATCTGACTCTTCTTCCTACAGGGTATTGCAAAACCATTAACAGCATTTGCAAACACTATCTGCTGTTTGACTGGGCAGTAATGAAAACGCTGTGATGAGTTTGAACTGGGTGGCAGCCAGGGAATCACGAAATGATGCTCACTTTAAAGGACTTGGAAAATCATCTGGGCAGCATCTTTGCAGGTGAAAGGAATAGCAGCCCCTTCGGTTAAATTGGCCTTGGGTTTGGGGATATGCAGAGGTTGTGGTAAGATTCAAATGCAATTACATCAGTCATTCAGAATGTAATAGTTTCCAATACCACATATTCTGCTCAGTACTGCCTTCGCAAGTAGATAAAGGGGAAAAAATAGCCTAAGGGAATGCCCATATTTTCATAGAGAATCAAACCACTCACTTTGCACAGGTGTCTGTGTTTTGTGTATGTGCACGTGTAATCCATTACTTGCAGAGCCAGAAGCCAGCTATTATTCCCTGGAACAGGCAGAAGCTAAAATGTTCTGTGGACTAATGCTGTGCTGGTCCTTTTCTGACTGACTGACTGACTATCATCTAGGTGAATATATTTTACATCCCCCTTGTATTTCAAATATGTCAACTATAAAGTATATAGGAGGCAGCAACCATAGATAAGATTTTTAAATAGTTTTCATTGCACAGTTTACCTGGATTTAGGTGGCCAGAACTTAGTGAAACATTTGCCTTTCTAGATGAGAAATCCCAAACATGGCCTGCGTCCAAAGACAACAACCTGATTTTAGAGGTTTTACAGATTCACTAAACAATATTTTTGAGGGAGGAAAGTGGAAAAAAGACATGTTAGCATTTAAAGTGATTTTTAAGATGCTTCCCTGGGAAGGTGGGAATCATATGGAGCTTTGAACCTGATGGCCTGATCATGTTTGCACAGCAGGGGTTCAGTGTACTACAAATTTTGGGGAAATGCTATTAATGATCATTTGAAAACCAGCTGATGTTTGTACACAGCACAAATCCTACGAGCCCTGCTGTCAGTCTCCACGGGAGTCAGGTATGTTTGCAGACCAGTCAAGTTTTATAATTAGCCGCCTGATCCAGTGCACTGCTCCAAGCTGTCTCAGAAAGCTTTCCAGCAATTTCAGGGGATGCAAGGTCATGGCAAGCAGACCTTTTTCTTGTAGCAGCTTGAGCCCTTGTGCTCCCTGTTGGCCGTAGGGGATGAATGTCCTTAAAGTAAATAAACTCCGCTCCATATAGGGAGTTCAGAAGAGCCTTTGAAGATTGGTGCCCTGTCATCTCAGTGGGGATGTCAGAGCCCTGGAAACTTTTCTGTGGAAAAGTCTCCAAGCAGGCATGCTCCATCCTCCTTTCCAAGTCTGCTGACGCTGCAGGTGCTTGCACGGATCCATGTAACCCCACTGCAGGGAAACTCTATTAAAGTTGCATAGTGGAGCACTCAAAGCCAAATACAAGTCAAGAATAAGGTTAAAGACACAGTTTTACTCCCCCCATTCCCTTCCCACGCTGTATTCATTCTGTTACTTTGCAGTTGCCTCATTGCAGCACTTTTTTTTCCCCCTGGGAAAGCCCAAGTAGGTTGGAGGAGAGTGGCCAGGGAAAGCAGAGACGCCACTCGTGTGAGAGGCTCTGTGCAAGAAGCGGTGCTGCCCCCAGGGACTGCCCTCGGCATGCATGGGAACAGTGGCATGGCTCAGCCAGCAGCGTGGCGGGGAGCTGAGGGTCACAGGTCTGTTCTAAGGAGGAGGGAGCAGATGGAGCTGCTGCACCTCCAGAGAGGGCAAGGACGCCCAGCCTGAGGGCAGAGCCTGGGTGGCTGGTGCCCTTGTGGGAACAGGGGCTGAGAGGAGGTCTCTGTGAGCAGTTGAGGGCTGGCTGGCAGTGTTAGCAGAAACAAATCTGAAAGAAGCATGCAGGGCTCAAATCTGACTGATTTCTTGCTGGGAAGGTACATCACATGCTTCTTGCTGGAGAGGGTTACTCAAAATTATTGGTGTGTGGGTTGGGTGTGCTCTTACCTGTGCTGGCAGAGTTTATTCTGCAAAAGTCTGAAGACTGTGGTGTGGGGCAGGATGGCTGCTGGAGGGGATGGAGCATAGCCAGCATGTCTCTTCCTGACTAGCTGCGGCCTTGTCACCTGTGCCCTGTCCCCAGGGCTGGTGGCATGTCATGCACCTGGGGCAAGACTTACCTGTGCACCCGCAGACTATGGAGATTGCTTTACGTGTATCTCAGAAGCTGGCAGGGAGGACTCACTTTTTGGCTCAGTGTATTAGTGACTACTGAGAAGAAGAAATGTCTGGCTCTCTTTTCCTTGCAGCTATGTGAGTGGAAACATTTGGAGAGCTCATTACAGACTTTCTCCCATCTGGCCCTGGGGCATAGATCAGGTGGTATTTGCTTCCTTCAGGGATGGGTTTTCCTGCCCCTTATTTACTGGGGCACATTTCCTGTGTGAGGGCTGGGTCTTCCTGTAGCTGCTGTGGATATGCTGGATGTCCCCACCACAGCAAGTCCCGCAGGCTGTAGAGCTGCATTAGTGTGCTAATAAGAAATAAGCTAATAAGTAATAAGCTAGTAAGTGTCTGAGGAGAGTCCAGAAATAGCTTATGAACAGTTAACCTGAAGATTTCTGCATCACACTCAGTGTGGTTTAAACCTGCCTTCTGCCTCTTCTGACACCTGATGAGCTGGTGCACCATCCATCTTTCTCCTGGTCATCCCTCCTTAGGCAGCAATGTGCAGGGTGCCGTGTGTGACCTGAGGGCTTGCTCCAGGAGCAGCAGCTGAAGTAATGAAGAGCACATCAGCTGTGTTTCTTCCTTTCACACGGAGTGCATGCTGCCTCTCTGGATCAAATGAAGGGATTTGCTGCTGAGAACCACCCCAGTGCAGGTGGCTGCTGACACTGCCGGACTCTTTAAGCAGCACTTGCTTTTTGCACTGATGTCAACAATTGTGCTGCTAAAAACAATAGGATGTTAAACTCTGCAGCTGTTATTTTCAGTCTGTTTCATATCATACAGATCTCATGCCTGTATGGGATATTCAACATTGGCTCCAGCAGAACTTATCCTCTGCATCAGATAGACCCTGAGTATCCTTTAGGAAGCCTAAGCTAGCGGAAGAGACACTGCTTATGTTTAGTGAGGCCAGATAGCCTGAAGCAATCCACCTGGTGACAGAAACAAGTTCTATGGGATACTACCTTTGTTCTCTTCACATATTTGGTGGAAAGCTGAAGCATTCTAATGAGGTTATAGCCAGATGCTTATTTTAGTCTCTGGATGTACAAACCACAGGGTAGAAAAAATAGATGTTTTTTGCCTTTCTTTGAAGAATTTATATCCATGTTTTAAAAAGAACGTCAAGAACTGTAGAAGGTGCAGAAAAGAGCCGTGGAAATAAGAAAACACAGTTACAGGCACTGAACACCTCAAAGAAAGCCTGAGAGGTGACTTGATGTCATATATAAATTTGGACATAAAGGGATAGTGACAGTAAAAGACTGATGAAGAAAGGACCATCAAGGACTAATAGTTTAAAGCGGATACCATTGAAATTCCAACTGGAAGTAAGTCACCACTTCTATGGCTCAATAAAGGAGCTAATGAATGAAATTTAATAAGTCCTCATATACAGAGGTCAGACCAGATAATTGGTTCATTCCTCTGGGCTTAAGTTCTGTGGATCCAAGAACTGATGTACCTTCTGTGTTTTCACCAAGGAAAAAATATGTAGTAACTAGGAAACGTATTTCTTCAACTCTAAACCAATTTGAAAATGTTTTCTATGATCTAAATATGGTTTCAGAGTGACAGAATTTTAAAGACAGTTTTGCTTCAATTTTTGGTAAAGTTATTCTGAGACCAATTATCTCTGAATTATTACCGTATACAATTTGGCAAGCATGCACTGATTTTAAATAGATTTAAGAAAATCTTTGGAAAATAATATGAATGAAGAATCTTTTAAAAAGCTAATGTTTCTGACCTGAGCAATAATTTTATCCTTTGGGAAATGAAACAAATTATTTTGCTTTCAGACTGGTATAAATTAGGAGTAATTAAACTAAAGTCATCAGTGACGTTTGTCTGATTGGATGTAAGCAAGTTTGTATTGCAGGCCACCAACAAGTAACACTGTAAAATGTTCTCCTTGTGGGTTTTCTGATTTCAGCTGTTTATTAAGACTGCTTAAATTATTCATGATGTATAACTTATCTGATAAAATTGAGGTTTTTTTTCTATCAGTGAAAGCTGATAGACTTTTTGCTGGCTACCTCCAAATGTTGTTTCCAAGGAAGGATTTTCAGTCACTGAATGTTTGTGGAGTTCATTTTGACCATCAATATTTTGCAGTCTGTGGGCTGGTAGCCAGTGGGTCATGTTCATCATGTGGTGCTGCCCCAGCTGGGCTTAGGCAATGCTGTCTTTCAAGCAGGATGAACAGGCACACCCAGCAAATGAAAGTCACTTCAGAATGGTGCACTTCTTGTTGGGGTATGCAAGACCTGCAGGGCCATCTCTGTCTCAGCCCCTGTATCTGGGCAATTCTTGCATTGAACCAGGGCCTCCTGCCTGTCTTCTGCCCCCTCCATCCCCAGCCTATCCCCTCTGGGGCCCTTACCCTGCAGTGTCCAGCATGTGGAGTCATGGTAACACTGGAGTGGGAGCCCTGCTGCCTTTCCTCTGCCCTGCGAGCTGCCCATCCCTGAGGGCCCAAGCTCCAGCTTGGGGCTTCCTGCTGTGGGAAAGCAAAACACCAGAGTCTCCTCATGAATGATCTTTTTCTTGTGTGCATACATTCACATGCATGTATTCATTTATTCTCATGCATGTGTGTCTCCATATGCACAGTTACATATTCATAAGGAGTAATTGGTAACCAAAGTCTGGGGAGTGCAGGAAGAGCCTCTGCTGTGTGGCTCTCCTTATAAATTTTCCTCCTGTGTGAGGAGGAAAAAATGTGTGGGATGAGCATGCATGAATTCATTGTTATGTACAGGGGGAGTTTGCATTGCCTGGTGTGTTTGAATTAGTACATTGATAAAAATGTGGTTTTGCCTATTTGGAATGGTTACACTGAAGCACTGCACTTTGTGTTTCTCTTGCCTTAGCCTCTGTCAAGTAATTCTCAGAATAGCCTCAGACTTGGAATGTCTGAATTTAATTACTGTTAACACTAGAGATATTTAGTCCCATTTGGGGGAGGAAAAAACCACAAATTTTCAGGAGCGGAGGTAGCTTGTAAAGATAGCAGCATTGAGAAGTTTGTTAGCTGGTCTGTAGTAATTAAGCTTATTTCCATAGCAACATTATCAGTTCAGCTCCAGAATTTTAAGATTTTTGTGAGCTGGGTAATTAGAACTAATATCCTAATTTTAGCAGAGATATTACATTTTTGTTTGGCAAGAGCCTTGTAACTAGGCAAAGTGACTGAAGAGTGAAATAATGTTCTATTTTCCTTGATTTCTCTTTCTTGGATCATTTCAGACTGCTTAACCAGCTAAAAGCAAATCACTGCAGTCTGCTTTCTCAGTACATAAGATGGAATTTACCATTGAGGAGAAATATGTATATCTATCTATCTATATGTATATATAGATATAGATATAGATATAAAATGTGCTTACAATTATAAAAGCTTGCCTATCTGTGCACTCCATAGCAAAACACAAAGGCAGAGCTGAAGTACAGCAATTAAGAATTCCCATACAATTCTTGTCTAAGTTGCTCCTGTATAATGTGACAGTGGCCTCTCTCTCTCTGATGAGGGATTTGAATGAGTTGTTGCTGAGCCCAGGAAGGGAGAGTATCCTGCCTGCCCACAAACAAACCATGGCATTGTGCAGTTGGGATCTGCAGGGAAAGGAGGCCCCCATCCCATCTTGGTCTCACTTCTCACCGGTGTTCCTTGGTTTCCATGAGGTCTGTAATCTTTTCCAGGGCAGAGTGCCATTTTTCCACTGAATTTGGTGGAATGACTCCAGTTTATACTATTTGGCCCCATATGCCCATTTCTTATAACCAGCTTGGCAGAGTATACTATTTCATAATTATATACGTTTGCCTAACAAATTAAAACATAAGTTTTCTACTCACTGATGTTGTCTGTGAAAAGAGCTATGAAAAGCCAAGCAGCCTCAGTGGGAGGACTTGGGTTTGTGTGGGTTTGTATCCTCCATCCTCTAATCCCTCTCAGCTCCTGCAGCATGCTGTGTTTGCTCTATTTTCCCAGCCTGGTGGGTGAACATCAGCCCACAGGCTGTGACTGATGTGAGTTAGGTATGTGGGGACAGACAACAGGCTGTTGCCTCCCAGGGTGGGCAAAATACTCTTCTCTGTCTTCTGTACCTACCCAGACTCTAATTTTCACAAGACCTGTCAGGACTTCTGTCTCTGAGACCTCTTTCTTCCCTGAACCCAGCTGTCAAAATTGCTTAAAACTGGCCAAGAGGTTCAAGGGTGGCCACGGAAAGAAGGAGAGACGAATGCCATACAATGAGATTTTGTAGTCCTCCATTTCCTTAGAAGCAAGGCTAAAAAGTCTGCAGTGCTTCAACAATAAATCCCCCATCTAGGCAAAACTCATGAAGACCCATTAGATATTTACCTACTGGGTCAACGTCTTTCGGGGTATTTGTAAAGATTT
>VZUA01086043.1:11531-23410 GCA_013401035.1 Horornis vulcanius
AATAAATCTTATGTAAGATCAAAAATTTCGTGGTGTTTCTTCTCAAGATTTATTATTTCAGCCTGATTCATTTCCTGTTTATCTGCTAACCACTAACAAAAGGAGATGCAAGTGTTCTCCAACTGTTTTTAAATCTAGAAAATATGTAATTCACTGTATTACAGGTGGCTCTGTGTGGCTGTAAATGATGCAGAGATTTATGCAGTATTTCCCTCTGTTAGCCTCTGGTCATGTGCTTACTTTCCTGGCTAACACTGCTGTTCCAAGGCTTCACATCTTTCTATGTGGAAATTCAGTTTTGATATGAGAAAAATGAGGATAAGTTAGAACTTCTGTTGTCATACTATAGTTTGAGAACAAGAATATATTCGGTTGGATTAATAGCAAATTAAGTACTGATTTTTGAAGGAGCAGTTTTTTGAGCTGTGTTTCATTAGGCTGTTGGGCTCGTTGCCATAGATTTTCTTGGGTGTTCACTGTGCTGAGAGAGACAGACTTGGTATTTATATGGATGGCAGTATAGAAGGTTCTAGAACGTACTGACTGGGAGATAAATGTACTTTTTGACTCTGAAACCACTCTGACAAGTTAAAAGTTTGTGTTTAGGGCCTGAGACCAATAGAAAATTTGTTGCACCTGTCATTTGCACAATGGAGTCTTATGCAGGCTGCAGACAGGCTCCTGAACTGGTGAAATTGGGAGTGACTTGTTATATTCTGGTGAACTTGGAGGGTAGCTGGGAATGTTGATTTATTTTCACAGCATGGATTTTCTCATGGCTACTGATATCTTGAAATGTATTAAAATTGTAACATTTTAATACATTCTTGTACGATTTTTATTTGTGTAAAATACAGATTGGCCTTTAAGGGTGTATTGGAAGAATGTCTTGCACAAAAGCTACATCCCCTTGCTTTCGATCAAGTGCCTGAGCACTTCCAACAGGGTTTCTTTGAGCTTGATGTTGTAGTTTATGATGTAATTTGCAAATTTATGAATGAGTAGACAGTTGGAAGGAAGTTTGCAGTTTGTTTTACAAAACATAATCAAATTAAGTAGTTGCTTAAATAGCTTTTTTAAAATAAAATTGGAGATTACAGCAGTATATTATTGAAATCCTTTTAGAACTTACATTTCTGAATTAGTTTGAGTGATAATATAGCTGTCTTGGCCTTTTATATGTTTATTTCTTGGTTAGGGAAGATTGCTTCACTTGGGAGAAACAACCCAAGGCCTTCAAGCTTTTAAAATCATTTTATCATGACCTTCCCTTCCTTCTAAAGGTACAAACACTTTTCTGTTATAATTTACAGTCAGTACATTAAGTTCTTTGAAATTGTTTTTATCAGGTTTTTTATCAAGTGTTTGTCTTTCCTTCCACATATGTGTCTTTCCTTCAAGGATGAGAAAGGTGTACTGTTGAATGGCATTAAATACCTCCAGGTTACCATTACAGACCATATATTTTGTGGAACAAAAGAAAATGTAAGGGGTCTTTCTGCAGTGATGTCAGTCCTGTGGAGGATATGGTAGTGTAAAATGAGCAGGAGATAAAGGGGAGAAACCATTGTTTGTACTGACATAGTCTGTGGATATTTGGGATGGACTATGGAGTTACATATGAAGGAATAAAAAACATGCTTTATTTCTGTTCCAAATGGTGGTGGGATTTTTAAATGTTTTTAAGGACAGCCCATGATGATGAGTGGGCCTGTGTGCTATAACAGAGTAAAAGCAAATAAGAACAAGTTGTGGAGTTATTGTGGCTTAATGCTTAGCAGCTCAGAGGAGGTTGATCATTGCTGCCATCCCAGTCTGGCTGTGAGGTAAGACATGTTCTCCTCTGTCCATCCTCAGCTGTTCTTTGTTTGCATTGTCTCTGGGAGAGTTTGGCAAGTCACATTATCTGACTGCTTCAAATGTCTGTCTGTAAAATGAGTGATGCATCCTTTCTCCTCATGTTTTGTTTTTAGAATTTATACTAGATACAAAAAAATGCACTTACACTGCTATAAGTGTATGATATAATGGAAATGGTCTTGTGAGGTATTCATTTGGACTGGGGCTACTATGTTAAGTAAACATCAAAGAATTCCTCTTTTCAGGAGTTTATTAGGAGCTACAAGTATTGTGTATACACTGTGTATACAATACTTAGAACTGACAATATCTTATATAAGTAAGATTAATACTTCACATTATGAAGCCAGGCATTCAGGTTCTTGGTTATATTTCATTCAAAATGTAGTTGGTCTAAAGCAAAAAAAACCACCCATCAAATATTGTTTATGAGCATGTAGAGGAAAGGTTTCTTAATATTTAAAAACACAGTGCAATGCAACTGCTCTGAGAAGGTTATGTCTGTGTTTTGGATCAGAGGTTAGGGTTTTTTTTTCATTTTCTTNCTCCATCTTTATTCTGTCTCTCTGAAAACTTGCAAGGAATGGCAAACTTTTAGATGGTGGTTTTGAGTGTTTTCTTTAAAGACTGATGGCTGTGGCACCAAAATTCTGAATATTTTACATACAGCCACACTTTTTCAGCCATTATAGCAAGTGGTTTTGTACTTAAATTTTGAATCACGTCTGCTGGGTATCAAGTCTACAATGAGAGACCCAAGTGAGAAGGGCAAATGCTTCCTTCTGCTCTTGATTCTCTGTCAGAATGAGAGGCTTGAGACAAAGTGGGAGCTATCTACCTTCAGTTCAAGGGAGGTTTAGGAAAATGTGATGGGTAGAGGCAACAGAAGAGGTAGAAGGAAAAGGGATAAGTGAGGAAGAGGTTGCAGGAAGAAAAGGTTGCATGAAGGAACTGAGGGTGATGTAGACTGAAATGGCTGGTTTTAAACCAAATCTCCGTTTAATGACAGTTTTCCTTATTTCACATTTTTGCTCTCAAACTAGAGCACCTGCAAAAGAAAATTATAAAAGAAAAGAAGAGACTGTTCACAGGTCCTTACCCTTTGCTAATTATTGACCAAAATCTGGAGAGGAAGGATGGAAAGGTTTAAATGAAGTTTTGCCATGCACAGCCCTCTCAGCTACCACCTGTGTCTGCTGTTGCAGGAGCATGGGTTTATTTCACAGAGTTCCTCCTTTCAGATGTATTCCACAAAACCTAGTTCAAAACATGCTGTAGCAGACTGTAGTGTCCTTGAGAGAAGGCATTCTAGGTTTGTGGTTCTCTTTGGAAACCCATTGGCCAGTGTTAATTAAATCCATTATGGGGATGGAAGTTTCAAAGAAAAACTAATTCTAGTTAATGCTAGCTAAATCTTGTCACTTGGTGTCTGCAAAATATTAAATTGCAGAAAATTTGTATAAGAGAACATTCTCATGCCCCGACAACAGAAAAAATACTATTGGTGTTAAAATCATTAGACAACAGCCACATTATTCAGAGTGTGCTGGGATATAAAACTTAAGATAGGGAATGCCAGAACAAGGAATCTGTGGCACCTCATTTGTACAGTGTTTGTAGCATTGAGCAAGGCCCTTATAGAATAGTTAGGTGTTTTCCTATGTGCCCATCTTCAGATTTTCAGGTGTTGATCAGCAGGTCAGTGCTGTCAGTGCTCAGCCTAAGTTTTGAACCTATACAGTCCTATATTGATGAAAAACAGCCTTAGAACTTTGGCAGCCCACAATATCATAATCTCATTTCAGGAGACAGCATTAGTTTTGATGTCTGTTTCCCGTTTTGAATATTTGGAAAATAATCTTCATTGCAGAATTTTTATGAAGATTTCACAGGACTGATTTGAAGATTGATTTGCTAATGATTTTGAAGCCTTTAGTCTGGTAAAAATATCTTAAGGATTTATGTGGTATTTGTGAATTCAGTGTTGTACAATGTTACAAAGCAAAAAATATACAACATGTAGATATGGAGCCTCATTTAGTATGGAAATGAGAAAAAGGTGTTGCTGGAATGAGGCCACTCCAGAAAAATCAGTATGTCTGTGTGATTCTGCATGAAGTTCAGAAGCTGGACAGCCTTTAGGCTCTCCCCAAGGCCTGGAAATGACTGCCAGAGCACTAAGTAGCATCCAGCAGAGGTATTCCAGCTTCTCTTACTGCAGCTCACCTACTTGATGCTATACTCACCATTCTTGGGTGGGAAACAACTGGCCCCACTTAATCTGTATCTGCCTGTCCTGGTAGTTGGATCTGTGTTGAGGACAGGGGAAGAGATGTCCTGATGTCCCTGGAAACCATGACAAGGATCAGATGTCACAGCCAGCCATCACAGGTGCTGAAACTGGACCAAAATTTGCATTGCCTTCCAGTGCACCAGCTAGGCTGTCAATTGGCTGGATGGGAGCTGCTGTATTTAATTTTTATGGACAGCTTGCTTTCTGGAATCCTTAATTTTTGAGCCCTTAAGTGTGCAGTGTTAAGTGTCCTCATAATTCTTAGTGTAGCTTTAAGCATCTCTGTTACCTGAAGAGTATTTGATAATATTGTATGTCACAAGCAGATAATTTATTTATTGGGGAAAGGACTTCCTGGGGGGCAGAAGGAGGGTAAGATTTTGTCTTCTATAATCACATTAGCAGTGGTGTGATGACAATCATTTTCACTTGTTTTTGCCAGGTATGGCATGGCTGTGTAGAACTTTTATGTACTATAGTTAAGTACACTATGGGGAACAGTTCTGTATTAAAAAGTCACTTAATACAATGGTTTTATTGTCTTCATTGCTAGAAAAAATACTTGGTAGCTCAGGTGTTTTGGTGGATCTTGATACTGTAGACAAACATGTAAGGGTTAGAAAAAGTGTTTTTAGTAAGGAAGAAAGTCAAAGTAGAAACCAGAGTGGTCACAAATGCTGAAACATAGACATGATCCAAACTTCTGTATTAATTTCCTTCTTTTTTATCAGGCCAAACTTAAGGAAGGAGTAGATGTCACTTAAATAATTTTTCTACACCAGTGAGTACCTAGTAAGGAAAGGGGAATTTCTAGATACTTGTGGGGTTTTTCTTACTGTTCTGTGAGAACAATTTGTGTCACATCCTCCCGCTCTTTCCCTTCTCTCTTCATTTGTATGCCATATTGGTGAGGTCACATTAGTGAACAAACAATACTGCATCTATGTGTCAATTGTATAGAATTGTGCCTTCTATGGTAGGTTAACTTTCACTCCACACATTTCATATTTTTCTTCTCTTTCTCAGTTTTGTTCTTTCCCCTTCTGTCTCAGCAGAACAGTCTTCTAGGATTGCGGCTTCTGAGGTTACTTTGTGACTGGATATCTGGAGAGAAATTTGAGGGATTTTACCAAGACAGGGAAACCTGTTTAGTTTTAGTAGTGCTTTGCTCTTCCATTGAAAAGCCGCAAATGCAGCTGAAGGTGCTGTAACTTCTGTGATGGGGAAGTGTGGGCAGATATAAACAACCACAGTTACATCAAAACTGAAATTTATACAGAATGCTGTTTTTTTAGTGTAGCTGTTATCTTCCCAGAAAGGAACAGACAGCCTGACTAGCAGGTATGTAAAAAGACTGCACTCAGCGTATCTTTAATTTTAGGTTAAGGCTTGTTAGTTAGTATAAGTAAATAATGTAAGTCTTTTGAGCTGTAACAATCCCTTTTAGAACACAGTGTTGTGCCATGTGAGTTGACCTGGCAGATTATTCTTCTAGTTTATTTGCATTTATCATTCATAATCTCTACCTGTACTGACATTTGAATCTTTTTAAATGTGCCTTGGCCTTTCAGCTTCTTTAACTTCCATCACCCGACTCTCACAGTTGGTACCACTGTGATAGCTGCAAGGTGACAACAGATTTGCTCTTCAGAGGAGGGTTCTTTAACAATACTGGCTAAAACTGCAGCAGAGTACTTCTGTAATTGCACACAACTTGAAGAGAGTGAGGAATCATTTATGTTCTTTCATACAGTATTTGATAATTTTCTGTCCCTGGAATTATTTGAGGATGAGTGGTAAACAGTGGGATTGCAAATCAGAAGGTTAGAAATAAGGACAGAAAGTGAATTGATATGAATACCTTTGTTCATAATCCTAAAAGATGTGAGCATGAAAGAAGTGAATTAAGGAACAGCTAAAAGAACTTCAAAATTAATTTCTGTATAATTTTTTTGTTACAGCTTTTTTTTTAGTGCAATGTTGAGTAATTGTTTAGAAAACAGAATAAGCTCCCCTTACTAAATAGACAATATACCAGAAATGTTAGAGACTGCATTTTTTTCAGAATAGAATTTGTTACTATCTCCTGTTTTCAGTCATAGACTTGAAGCTTCTAAATAACTATTAAATCAGTAAAGCTCCTGTTTTATCAACTTACCTATGTTAAAATGGTCTGATTAAAATGTCTCACTTGTAGACCACTAGAACTCTCGACATTTTATATGCCTTATTTCTTAGGTAAAGTTACTGAAAAAGTTAATCCTACAATGGAAACAGATGTGCAGCCAGCATTTTCGTAGGGGACTTTCATTCCTCAGTAACAATGATTTTGCTTGTTTTATTCTCTGTTCTGGCACTGGTACAGCGTATGATTAATTTTTGTCTCATGCTAGCTGTTAGCAATGAAACCACACACACGTTGCAATGTAACAAGGCTAGAGAAGTACATTTCAGACTGAATATGAAACAATCATCAAGAATATTTATTCATTCTATTGAAGTTTCACCCTGCATTATAAAGCAGACTTGCAGAAAAAAAAGCTCTTGCACAGATGTGTTTCACGTTTGCTGTCGGCACTTCTGTGCTGACTGAAGAATAGAGCCCGTGGTAACACTCCATTCTGAAATCCATAATACTTTCAGAGTTTGTTTATTCTGGCTGTTTCTTCCTCCCCACCCACTCTGAGAAAACATACCACATTTTTAAAATTTGTTTCAATGGCCAAAAGAAAGATCTGGGTTCAGACTAGATCTTAGGAGTTACACCTGTGTAGTAATCTTTACAGTTGGGGGGAAGAAAGATGTGATACTCAGATTTTCTAAAGAGCAGCTGGCATCATGTCCAGGTATTTTACACTGATATGGTCTTGCTGCAAGATAGCAAATACAAATAAAGTTTGTCTGGACCACAGTGCACCAAGTTGGAATGGGATAGTAAGCTACAGTTAACTCAGTAATGTTTGATAGTGTCACCAGGTTATCCAGAGACAGATGTGGCCCTTTGTGAATATGAAACTTGAAGCTCTTTGTGTTTGGTTTTTGTTTAAATGTCAGCGTCATCTCTGGTTTGTCTGGTATCTCTGTCAGATGCTCCATTTTCTCCCCAAGATGATTTTCATTAATGAACAGACACATGTCAGGAGCCGTGGAAGCTAAGTGTCATTATCTTTGAGTGTTCAATGCAGGTTTATAAAATCCATGTTATAAATCTGTTTCAGGATGCTGTCCTCACTGAAGGATCTTGTGTTTCATCTGGCACTTGCTGGATGTAAGGTGGAAGCTCTGACTGAAGTGAGGAGCCTTTTATTACAAATGTATAGGGTAGCTGGGAGGAAGGCATGAAGATGGTTTTAAGTGCAGACTTGAGTGTGAGGATCTGTGACATGAGCCATCACACTTGTGAATGTGCCTTCATGTTTTTGTGGAGCTTGCTGAGAGTGAATACTAAGTTTCTGAGTAAAAATTCAGAATGTTCCTGGTGTTGGATTGGTGCAAAGGTGAGCCCTCGTCACTGTCAAAAAAAAAAAAAAAAAAAGTGAATACAGGAGACTTCTGAGTTATTTTTAAATATCTTTTTAGTATTATTGTTCATTCCCCGGGCAGCCAGTGTGAGGTATTCTACCACCACCATGGACCAATGTCTGCAGGTAATTTCAGCAAATCACTTGGTCGTCAGCAATCCTCAGAGTGTACAAACCGTTGGCTTTGGCTCTGGTTTCTGCTTCTAGAATAATTCAAAGGTTTCTTTCTTGAGGCATCTGGTTTGTTTTTGGCAGGTGGAAAAGAAGGCATAAGCACTGCCGCCTGCCCTCGTTGTGTCTGGGTCGGGCGGTGTGGCCCGAAGGGACAAGGACAAGGTGTGCCGGCGGGGCCGCTGCTGCCCTCTGCCCGCCCGGCCGGGAGGGCGCGCACGGGGCAGGGCTGCGCCTCTGCCTTGCCGGCTCTCCGGCCGCCGCTGACCTCTGCGCTCTTCCTGACGCTGCCTTGTTCCCTTCCTGCCTCTGCTTGACAGAGAATTCACCTGAAGCCTGCAAAGCGAGCCGGTCACATGGACAGACGGTGCCAGATACGGCTGTAATCTCGGGCTGAAGAACTGAAATTGTCCTCCCCCTCTTCCTGCCCTTTTGCATTCGCTTTCCGATCCAGGAATGCAAGCTCTGAGTTACGCAGCACAATGGAGACTTAATGTAACTATTTCTAAAGCGTCTGCTGGCAAGAAAACTCTGACGTCAGCAAAGTTAGGGTGAGGTTTTGCTTTGGCACATTCACTCGCTCTGCTCTGGAATAATGGCTTGCTGGAATGGAAACGGGGCTTGCGGGTGTCACTGGGAGTCAGCCTTGAGGCCTGCTGCTCACTGTATGTCTTTTGTGGGTAGAAAATCTACTTGATAAACTATGTTCTGTCCCATTTGTTTATTTCAAGCATTTCAGAATATTCTGTAAATATTTGTGCCTGACACTATTGGCTGGCAGGATATTGCTTTTAGCTCTTTAAACCCTGGTTAGAGTAACAGTTCTTTGCTGTTTCAAGTGAAGTTTTTTTTTTTAGAGGCAAATTAAATATATTGCTCAAGGACCTCCCCCCCATCCCCCACAGTGTTAACATTAGGTTTAGATAAGCAAGAAGAAAATAAATCAGTAATCATCTACTACAATTTGAAATTCTTAATGGATAACTTGCAAGTAGAAGGAAGGCAAGGGCTCAAAGACACTGTGAATTTATGAGCCACCAGAGAAACTGGTGTTTTAGATTTAAGGTTAACAGAGTGTTATTGCTGATTAAACAAATATATATGACTTGAAAAGAAATAGGAAAGCCTGTGTGTTATATTCAGTTTAAGGTACTTGTTTCATCTAAAATTTATCTACCTGCTGACAGCTCAGCAAAGCTATATTTAAGGCCATCAGAGCAGAACTGTGGATGCCACTGTGACAGGATTCAGAGTCAAGCTGTAAGGTTGCAGCTGATTTTAAAAATAAGAAGCTTTCATGTTTGCAGATTGTTTGCCATGCTTTTTAAAGGAAGAAATCATCTCAACACTTGAGGGCTGGATCTCAGTTTTAGGCTAACAGGTACTCGTGGCTAGAGGCAACATCTTCTGCACTAATTCAGTTTACCAAATCTGATATTTCTGTGGTCTAGGAAGCTTTTAAATCTGACTTAAGGTGTTGGGTTTTTTTAAACATTTACTAAAAAGGGTACAGTGGAAGGCATATTACCAGTGTTACTATTTAAAAACCACAAAGTATGATTTTACCTCAGAACCTGAAATAGTACTGGTTTGTTTGGAGACTATAATTAGGAAGTGTTTAGCTGTTCTAAGTAATGGAGAAAATAAGCACAGTAGCTCTTCTAGGAATTGCATTATGCTTGCTTCATATTTTCTGCCTGTAATTGTTGGAGATAGATGAGTCACAGTCCGTTGCACAAAGGGGCTCAACTAATGATGTTTCTATAATTACGGAGAAAGAGCTGTTTAAGATGATGCTTTGGAGGAAAAAAAGTAACATCCAATACAGAAAGGGTGTGTGAGTTTGAATGTGAGGGCTGAGTGGAGGGGAAAAGGCTTTGCAATCAATCCCTCCTCAAAAGCGTGAGGGTGAGGGCGTTGTATTTCAGAAATATTGTGTTGTGAGGCCTAGCAATGGAGGTGTAATTCACTAATTTAAAAGTAATGAGTAGTGGAATAGTGCAGCTACATCTTGGCATACACTCATTTGTGTCACTATGCACTAAGAACTTAAGTAGCATCCTCAGCTGGCAGAGGAACATCACTTCAGGTGTTCTGCAGGTCTTTTTTGACTTTGTTGGTAAATATGTGAAACATAGCAGGAAGCCTTTGAGTATTTATTTTTTTTAAATTTGGTGTGAAGCTTTCTGACCATCCAGAATGTGGCAGCACTACCAGGGTCTCATCAGCACTTTGAGACCCAGTGTGTCACCTGACAGGAGGCCTCTGGCTAATGCAGCAGCTTGAGACTCCCCTGTGTTGATTCATGCTTGGACACCATTAACAAGGCAATAAAGCCTAGGAAAGTTTCACAAGATTAAATCTTTAAAGCCATGAGTGGGTGTGTTTGCAATGACTTTTCTGCTCATTTTATGCAGCAGTTGTTGTGCATAGAGAAACTCTGCTTACTCCTCAGTCTGTGTTGATGTCAGTGAAAAATGTTTGGAAAAACTCTCATCAACCTGGTTAAATCCTACCGTGTGCTGACATAGAGTATCTTTTGGCATGGTATGATGTTGTTGTAGGTGGGATAATTGTGCTGGCAAAATAACTCCTCCTGTTGGCATGTATTGTATTTCCAGCATAGGTACAGCATGAGATGTAATTTAAATGACTGGCATTCAGCTTTTTCTTGCTTTGTGCTTTTTAACTAGTGTTTACACTATTTACAGTGCTAGTGGAGTCTGCCTGTAAATGCTGCTAGATCATTCCCCTTCTCTTGTGCTGAATGGGCTCTATCTTTTCAGCCTGGTGGTTTTTATTTATTTATTTGCAGCAGGACTAGAATAATCTTTCGCATTCTTCTTTAAATGTTCACTTAGTGTATTCATAAGCAAAGATCTGTGGCTAGTCCCTTTGTCTTTGCCTTCCTTTTCTAACGTTCTCCATTTTACATTAAGTTCAGTTGTGAGATAAGTTTCATGGTACTTCTGTCGTTTCCTGACGCCAATGGTTTTTCTGGAGGCAGTGAGTTTCCTGTCTGGAAGCTACAGGCAGTGTTTCTGGCAGGATGGAGTATTTTTGTTTCCCTGGCTAGACCTTTCCCTGTCTTTGTTTTTGTCTCTTTTTCTCTCAGCTGGTGGTTTGTTTTTTTTTTTTTTGGTGTTTTGTTTTGTTTTGTTTTTTTGGTGGGGTTTTTTGGTTGGTTGGTTTGTTTTGGGGGGGGTTTTATGTTTGGTTTGTTTTGTTGGGTTTGTTGTTGTTGTTGTTTTTGGGGGGCGGTTTAAGTCTTGGTCTGTATTTGATATTGCAGCAGTTTATTTAGAACTATCATTACAAAAAACTGACTTGGTATTTGAATTATATCCATGCAGGATTTTTCAGTTAACATATTTGACAGAATAAATTAATAGGTCAAGCTGCAGGAGAATTGAATGTGTTTTGCTAGATTTTGACCTAATCTCACCTCTTGAATGAACAGGGGTGGTTGGTTCAATTGGTGCAACTTTGTACCTGACCTGAGGGCAGTTTCAGAAGTTGTGGCATTAGCCATGAGACATTTCAGAAAACTCTGTCATAGTTTCTGTCACTATTCTTGACTTGCTGCTGCTAGAATAGGCAGGCATGGATTATTCAGTCATCCAAGCTTTTCTGAAAGTTTTTTATTGAATTATATTTGCAAAAATTATTAGTTCCCTGTAAACAGTTATCAAAGGAGACCAATGCAGGGCAGTTGTCCAGTTCTCAAGGGCTGAGATACTGGCAAAGTAAGTTTCTGTGGGTTGTCACAGTGACTTTCAGAAATTGTGACCAAGTTCTTATCCCCATGGTAAGGTCTCGTTAGTCAGCCTAACCTGATGTTGCTGGAAGAATTCAAAACTAACTTTTTAGTAACTCTAATTGCCTTTTAATTAGTTTACTTTTGAAGTTTTATGCAAAATGTATCTGTATATACTATGTTTTTTTTTAATGTTACAAAAAGTAATCCATGAATAGCTTCCAGCATTTCTTATTTGCAGGCAAAGCTATTTCGAGATCGGGGCGGGGGGGCTGTG
>VZUA01086044.1:14988-25088 GCA_013401035.1 Horornis vulcanius
CATTAGGAGAGTTGGGATAGGGATTATGTCTCCAGTGTAAGATACTGAAAGTTGAAATACACCTGTATGTCTTTTTTAACAGGTTTAGGCTTATTATTCACAACCTTTTTTCTGAATTCAAGAAGCACTTCTTTGCAGTCTTCCAAGTGAACCTCTGGTTCCCAGGTATCATCATCAGAGGTGTATCCTTTCCACCGGACTTTATAGAGAATTTTACCCTGTAAGAAAAACCCACAACATTTAATACAATATAGCACACTATTGCATCAGCTAGTCAGTTCTTGAAGATGTCATTGAATATACAATTTTGTGTATATAAA
The DNA here is from genome assembly GCA_013401035.1 of Horornis vulcanius. Lineage (NCBI taxonomy): Eukaryota > Metazoa > Chordata > Aves > Passeriformes > Scotocercidae > Horornis > Horornis vulcanius. The sequence goes on from VZUA01086044.1 coordinate 15,309, forward strand.
AATCAGCATTTCAAAATACTTGCAGTGTACAATAGTTGTTCAGAACCACAACTACAATGTACATATCATAAATTTCCAGTCAGTTTATCAAAATGGATTTTCTGACACTTATGAAACTATTTTTTAAAGTTTTAAGTTTTTTCCATAAAATTTTTAAGCTTGAATGTTTTCTCTTTGCTGATGAACTTGATATAAACCCTTAAGCCTTCTAATGAATTAACAGCATTTACCAAGTTTGGAACATTGGTTCATATTGGAATTTATAATTTATGCTATATTTGTAATACATTCTATTTTTGATAAACTGAAATACCAACAATTAGGAAAAAAACCCCAGCAATGAGATCAAGTTAAACCTAGACAAAAATCTGAGACCAATTATTTCAACAGTATTGAAGTTCACTGCAGGATAAAATTGCACCTTGGAGTTTCTATCTAGTTTTTTCTATTAAATTATGAAATACTTTACCATTAAAAAATTAATCTTTTAGCAAATGTGCTAAGGAAAGCACCTTTGGAGAGGCAAAATACTACCTCTTGCTTTCAAACATGGACTGATAATGCTATGAAAGACATTACAGTGCTAACCAAACCTGGAGAAAGAAAGCTTCAGAGGGATTGCCATTTGGCATTTACTGTTAAAAGTCTACGCACAAATTTTTGCCTGAGCATAATTAACCTTTGACCAAGTGCACATACATGCCACTAAACTTCAGCAACTAACTAACCAACTCTATTCACAATCTTCTGTATTTTGCTTCACAGACATCTAAATGAATAAACCACCTATATTCAAACATCTTAGTTAAGCATTTCTCTTAAAATTTAGCTTAACTCATCTCTCTTGATTTAGGAATTAAATTTTCAAAATCATATTCGCCTTTCCTCTTTCTTTCTGTCCTCTATTGGGGTTACTTACAAAATAAGCAACCAGTAACTTTCTCATTAAAGTCACAGAGTGTGTTAGGTTTTAAGAGACCTCCAGAACTAACAAGTACAATGCCCTCTCAAAGCAGGACTGCCTGCATCAGGCTGCTCAGATATCTGCCCAGTCAGTGTGTCTATGCAGGTTTCCCTGTCTTCCAGCTTGGAAGTGTCCACTGTCTGTCTCATCTTCTCCCTGTGTACCCCCAAGAAGGATCTGATTCTGTCCTCTTGACATCCTCTTGCTAGATACAGATATTAATTTGATCTCCCCTGATTCTTCTCTTCTTGTGGCAAAGCAAATCCAGCTCTCAGCTTCCTAAATGTTTTCACTACCCTTCTCTCCACTATGCACATACATCTCTCTTCTATCTTGGGGAGCTCAGAACCTCACACAGTGCTCAGGATGCTTCTCAGCAGTCTGAGAAGAGAGAATGAAGCATCTCTTGATCTTCTGGCTGCACTCTTGGATGCTGCTGGCCTTCTTTGCTGCAAGAACTGCTGACTCATGTTCACCTTACTTGCCTGTGAGGACTCCCAGCTCCTTTCCTGCAAATCCGCATCCTAGCCAGCTGGACTCTCACCTGCCTGGTGGCACAGAGATATTCCCTTTCAAATGCAGGACTTCTGCTGGCTGCAGAGTTAGGTACATCCTTCTAACTCAGGTACCAAATAAGGTACAGTCCTTTTTTCATTAACTGAGAAAGCTGCATAAAATGAAGTCTAATGCAAATGCAAAACCATTTGGCATGTACAGGAGAGTGACAGAAAAATGCAGCTTAGGAGAGATACAAAATTCAGCTTAAGTGAAGGCAGAAAATTGATTCTCACACTTAAGACAGACAGCCTTGCACTAACCTACCAACACTCTTTCACTCAGTATTTTTTCCCCTCTGTTATCGCTTATAAAAAATGGAATGCTTCCATGCATTTCTGTACTGCTCCAGCTTCTGTGAGAACTAGTGATGAGCTAGAACCAACTGATATGAAAAGGGGTACCACCATGCCATTAAACAGCAGAGTTAAAATTTCCCACTTCCACTGGGAAACATCACAATTTGCACCAGAGCCTGCTGTTGAAGTATAACTGAGCTGCAGTACCAAAGGCTTTATAGATCACTGAGAGCCTACATTTCCAAGCTTCACTGCTTGTTCTCTTGACACATTAAGGCTTTATTGATCCACAGATCTAACTCTCCAGCCCAATCCCAGACCAGGGGTGCTGTCTTTCATCCTACCGCTATTGCCAGGCCCAGCAACACCAGTACAGTGTGTGGGAAAAGCATCTCTGTGCAGGGCTCTCCAGCTGTCACACTTCTGTTCTGTGACACAGCACACCCCAACCGGCCTCACACCAGCCACGCTGGACAGTGGCTGACTCACTCTGTTGTGACATGTGGCTCTTCCCAGCCATTTTGGAAGTTACATCTGAGTATGAGTTCTTGCCTTGCCATACACTCGTGGAGGCCAGGAGCACAGGCCTTGCTGCAGAACAACTGAGAAGGCACCTGATGCATTTGGAGCTCACGCCACAAAGGCACTCAACATGTGCTGGGTACACCCACACACTGCACTGCACTGCTCACTGCACTGACCCAGCCTGGAAAACTCAAGCACAGAGAGCTCAGAATGTGCTGCGTGCTTGGCGGGGGATGGAAAAGAGACACCCTGTTACCAGCATGTGCCAGTGACATCTTTAAGAGATGGCACTTGATGTAGTTCAGTACTCTTTAGTGGTATGTCTCACCACCACGACCACCTAAACGTATAGATTTCAGGTTCGCATGGGAATGGGTGGAAAGAAAAAAAAAAAGGAATCCTCTTGTTTTCAAGCCTGACTTATGTTGACCAACACTTCATACAGGCAAAGCCATAAATACTGTATTACTCTGAAAGCACAACATAATGTCAAGATATCAACATATTTCAGCTAAGGTTCAATTTAATAACATCACAAATATCGAAGAAAATGCCGATCTGAAGGTTCTCCAGCCTAAGGGTTTTGAGACTTTGACCTTTTACACGGAATTGACAATTTTATAATGCCATGTACCTGACTGAAGCCCAAAATAAAAAACATAAATTAATTAAAATAAAAATCTTTCAGGCACAAAATCATAAGCTCCCCTCGTGTTAATTATTTTTTCTATTTGCAGTTAAGGAAAATTTTTCAAGAACTTCAACCACTCCAGGTTGCTTTCAAAGAAACAAATCAAGGTCTGGTATTTCAGTTTAAACAATGCAAGATCACTGCAGCTTATTATTTTAATCAGGAGAAGACTCTTATTTTAGGAGGTCTTCCCCCGTTTACTGTCTGTGAACACGGTCCCTGGCAACATACCCTGTAAACACCTCTAAGTTCTCAGTTATATTCAACCTGCCCATCTCTGCACTGAAACATTTCACATCAAAATAGCACCCTGGTTCAGCCCTAAGAGCCAAGAGCAGTTTAACAATGCAGACAAAAAACAATTTAGTAAAGACTAATTTTTGGCTGAGGGGATTGAATCTGGAACAAGGGACAAAAAGCCTCCTTTGCACACCGCAACTTTAACAGGATTACTCTTTTCACGTGCTCCTCGCCCAGTGTAAGAGACCCGCGCACTCACCCCCTCCTTCTTCACGTCAAGGATCTTCTCCACCTCGAACACGTCCTCCTCCTCCTCGTCCACCTCGCTCTCTCCGCCGCCAGCCCCCGCGACGGCTGCTGCCGCAACACCCGCCGCTTTGCCCGCCCCGCCGCCGTCTTGTTTCCCGTCTTCATTCTCCGCCGCCGCGGCCGCCGCCGTCTCCTCCTCTCCCTCCGCCCCCTCCAGCCTGGCCGCCGCCTCGGCCCGGCTCCCGGCCGCCGCCGCCATCTTGGCCCGAGCTTCAAACGACAAGGGCGCAGAGCGGCCGCGACATCCGCGGGGCTGACATCCGGGGGGCGGGGCAGCGGCCGCCCCAGCCAATGGCCGTGCGCGCAGCCCGTGACGCGTGCCCTCCGCGCGGCCGCCGCTGGGCGGGGCTTGGGCGGTGCCTCAGGGACCGTTCCGGTGCAGCTCCGCCCAGGGACCGGGACGGCTCCGGCCCTGGATGGGGACAGCTCCCTCGGGAGCGGCGTGCTCAGGGGCCCGTCCGACCTGGCTTTGCACACCTCCGGCGACAGGGCAGCCACTGCGGCCTTGGACGCTTCCAGCCGTGGGGCATCCACGGCTTCTCTCTGGACAACCTGTGCCAGTGCCTCACCACCCTTAGAATTCCTTCCTAACATCTAATCGAAATCTCTCCTCTGTAGTTTAAAAGCATCCCCCCCTTGCCCCCTTGCTATCTGCCCGTCACTCTTCCTCTTTTTTTTTTCATAATCCCCCTCTAGGTACTGGAAGGTGCTACAAGCTCTCCCTGGAGCCTTCTCCAGGCTGAACAATCCCAATTCTCTCAGCCTGTCTTCTTAGGAGATGTTCTCCATCCCTCTAAACATCCTGGCGTCCTCTGGAGTTGCTCCATCAGGTCCGTGTCCTCCGTGTGCTGGGAGCCCAGAGCTGGATGCAGCTGCAGGTGGGGTCTCAGCAGAGCAGAGCAGAGGGGCAGAATCCCCTCCCTGGCCCTGCTGCCCACCATTGGATGCCACCCAGGACACATTTGACTTTCTGGGCTGTGAGAGCCCATGGCTGGGTCATGTCCAGCCTCTCACCCACCAGCACCCCCAAGTCCTTTTCAGCAGGGCTTCTCTCATTGAGTTCTTCTCCCAGGTGGTACTCCTGCTTGGGGTCATCCCAATCCAAATGCAGCATCTTCTACTTGGACTTGTTGGATCAAAGGTATTTTTTGCCCTCAGCTGGATGAGGTTTTGGAGAAATGCACAAGAAAGATGTACATGGACATCTCAGGGCAAGAGATCCAAGTATATTGGATCTCAGATCCTTAGGGATCAATCACACATCACCGGACCAAAACTCGGGTTTTAGTATGAGTATCTTCCACACACTCATACCTATGTGGGATGTATTGCTGCAAGCATGACAGATCTACTGAAGAAAAAAAATTCTTCCTATTTTTGCCAGCACTTTCATTCTAGGTAACCCTAGTAATGGAGCAATTGACCATGCAAAGACTGAATAGCAGATTTGGAAGATAGTTTATCATTGTCTATATTAAGGAGTCTTTCTCGTTCTTAGGAAACCCATATCCTAACTCTTCTTATAGTGTAGTAGAAATATTCCCTTTGTACTTTTTACTAAAAAGAGCCAGTCTCCTCCATCTTGACAACAAGGATTCAGAGCACCTTAGAAACAAAAGGACATCAGGATATCCCTCCTGGCAATGTCCTCTACACAATCAAGTGTATCTACTCCACCCTTAGCACACTTGCATAAATTCTCAGAAAAACTTCTATGAAAAAGGTTCTGCAGTTTTCCTTAGTAACCTCTTAGTTCTATATAACTGCTAGGGAGCATTCTTCATTTGCATGGGCAGTATAAGGCATTACCTATGGTAATGTTGAATCTCCTGCTTCTGAATATTTTCAAAGTATGGACAAACAAGTGTAGAGTATGTTCCATACACACTTGATCCCTCAGTGCAAGCTGTTGTGCTGTCTCCAACTACATTTCATCAGATCACAAAGTACCAAAGTGGTGTTCTGTGCAGCTCCTTAATTTAGATGATGTGGTGTGTTCATTAAACACCTGTGAAAAGCCCATTACATTACAATAAATGTTTGTCTCGTTTTGTATTAGGTGATGGTGTTTGGTCTGGTATACAATAAAATTAATTTCTTTATTTTTCATCAGCATAAAATCAAAATAAAGAGTAACAACAGGAAAAAAAGAGAAAACTCTTTCCTCCTAACAAAGCTGACCTATGTATTCACAAATTAACCTATGATCAGTAAGAAAAGCATTGCAGTAGAAAACTATCTATTCTGCTGCTTACATTTTGAGAAACACTGTAAGAATTACAAAACCACCCAATTAAGAACACTGATATTTTAGCAGAAATCAAAACAAAGATATCATAAAAGTACTTTACAATGTCCAACAAACCAGAAATTAGCATAAAAATTTAAATATTAAGGTATTTTAAACAGTTACAGGTAATTAAAATATGATATATATGTAAAAACAACACTTACTAACTGTAAGACCTTTTGTTTCCATACCTTAAAGTGTGTGACTGTGAAAGTTATTATTTAGTAACAATATAAGACCAAATTTCCTCAACTTAAACATTATATGTAAAACTGCAAGGAAAGCTAACTCTGTTATTATCTTAAAGAATGATGTCATTAAATATTTTATGCAGAAAGATAATTCATATTAGATAAACTTGATACCCAATATCTTCTCAGTAGCAGAATCCCAATCTTTCCCAAGTTCAACTTGATAGCAAATAGATGGAAATTGCCTTCTTACCAACTCTATTGCTTCCTTCATTAACACAAAAGCCCAATGAACACCATTGTGAGTAGAAATGAAGTTTCATTATAACAAAATCTTGTAAGTCCACCAAAGGAGCAGGAAAAAAAATATTCTAACAATTATTATTTTAAAGACAAAATTTTCTATAGTATGATGATCCAGGATGTATAAAATATAGCCTGATGGAGAATGAGTAATATAATTCCTCAAAAGAGGAAGGAAGATTTCCAGGGTTCTCCAGACTGTTTCTGTATTCTTTTCCTACATGCCCAGTAAAGTATGAAGTGTGTAAATCTTCCCCTTTTGGCACAAGGAATCTATTATATATTGGTTCTGATATTCTTTAATACAGCCATTGAATCTCCATAATTATACTAGTCTTTGTATGTGAAGAGGATTTATATATAATTTATTTTAAAGCACACCTTCAATTGGATGAACCTTCCAATTTCATTAGTGCTTTGAAAACTATTCCTTTCAATTCCTTTGAGCATCATATGAACTGTAGCACAAGAATAGTAGCAATCAATGACAGTAGCTTTTATTTTCTATTTGGAATCAAGGAAGAAGAAAAGAGAAGCAAAATTACTATTTAAATGATTTCTTGATAACAAAACTGGTACTTTCTGCACAGGTCTTTAAACCAGCATTTGCCTAATGCCAGTTAATTGTTTCATCATGCAATCACTGCTAGGGAGAGAATTCACATTAGTGGTTTTTTAAACATGCTCCTGGGTTTCTTAAACTTGGTCATGGGTTGCTGGGAATTTTGCAGTTTGTGTTTGCATAGGTTCAAATTTACTTCTGGCACTGATGAAATACAGCACTAACCAAACCCTCCTGCCCTAAGTAGCCTACATCTGATTTTTTGCTGGCAAAAGCATTTTCCTTTTCACTGAGTGCTCTTTGGTCTAAGTGCAGCCTTCACTTGCAAATTACAGATTTCCAGAAGGAAGGAAGTAATTTCTGCTATGAGCAAGCTATGAGAGGTATGAGACTCCAAAAGATATATTTAGAGGGAAATAATATTCATATGTGACTGTGCTTGTTATAAGGGCAAATTTACTTCAAACAGACTAAATTAAAGAAAAATTTTAAAAGCTGGCCTAAAGAAAAAAAAAAGATGAAAAGTTGCATGTTTAGAGTTTTGCAATGATAAGCATTCCATACAAAAAGCATTCTTTAGAATACAATGAAAGTGATTTACTTACTGCAGTAAACCATTTCTGTGATGCCAAATCATGTATGATGTTCATTGAAAATGAAAAAAAATCTGTGAAATATGTGAGTAAAGACTGATTTTAAGACCATTAAAATATTAAACATGGAGCAACAATACAGAAACATAATTGACTGGAATATCAGAATAGAAGTATTACAAACTGCCACACATTCCTGGTCATGGTTCAGTGTGTTTTGCAGGTTTGATAATAATGATGTGCGTAAAATTAAGCCATGACAAGAAAGTAACAGCTGGCTCTTGGGTAAAAAGGAAATAGAGGAATTCATCTGTGCCAAATTTGACTGTAGTCATTCTTTCTCTGAAAAAAAAAAAAAAATCCAAAACATGTAAAGCAATTGGCTTTGCTTGGTGTAGAGCTGAGCCTGCCATAGAATTTGAGCAATATATTAAAATAATAATTTCACTGGACAGCTGCTTTTCAAATGCTGTTTTAAACTCTGGTTGAAACAGAAGCATGCAAGCTTACAGGAGGAGAAGCAAAATCATCAGGGCAGTGGACAAATATTATTTCATTACAAGTGTACCCAAACATCTTCATTATTCTTATTTTGCAATAAGAGCAGAATAAGACATATTTTAGTTTTAACAAACATATGTGTCATTTACTTCTAATGCCTGGAAAGTGAAAATTCCTTGTCTTTTACCTATATCCCAGGTATTACATGAAAAAATGACAAAGGCATTTTGTGGTTTCATATTGTTATCCAATTTATTCTTCTGCAAACAGCACTGTCTCTAAATCTTAAAAAAAAAAAACCCACAGATATAATCGTTTAGTCATCACTGCCACCAACAGTTTGTGAGAAATACTAGAATTTAAAAGAATGTGTAAACCAGAAGTGCATACTGTCCTAGCTAAGAACAGAGATACTATAAAAAACAAAGGTTTTCAAAAATGGAACAATCAAATGCCTGAAGAAGTGAAAGTGTTTCCACTCAGGAAAGAAAGGTTTGCATAAATAGGAATCATTTTCTTTCTCCTTTCCTTGAGGGAGTTGCTGTATTATTGCAGTCATCAGAAAGAAATCCCCAAACTAACACATTTAAACCAAGCAACACTGATGAAAAGGAAGAATAAGGAAAGACATTATTGTTGGAAAGAAAATATTATCTGTCATCTTATTTGAATCAATTTCAGCAGTGATGGACAGATTAGTCATGTGACGACTTCGCATTTCACCTCTGCAGCATTTTTTCTTATGTAAGAAAAAAAATATAAAAAGGAGCTAATAAAATAACTAAAAGTTCCTGGAACTTCATAAAATGTGCGGGAAAATAATAATCTGGAATCACATATTTTAAGATATTCTCTTGAGTTTTAAGTCTTGTCTTTCTCAGGCGAGTAGGTTCTGTGAATGAAAGTAAGAGGGGTTGAATTGATCTTTCCTTTCCTACCTAAGCTTTTATTGTTTACCAGTGGTGATAATGAGTATTTCTGTGACATGGCCATATCTGGATTCTGCTTGTGGGTGCTTCAGAGTGCTAGAAGTGCCAGCTATATCTTTTTCACTTTTTAGTGAAAAAGATTCAAATACATTTGAGAAAAATCACTGCAGCAGCAACAACTACAGCAGAATGCAAAATCTAGGAAGGACAGATGACTTAGAATAAAATACTGACAGATTCTATAAATATTTGCATGGTGTAAATACAGTCCTAAATTGTAAATACAGTCCTAAAAATGTAATGGTTTAATAATTTGTTTATATTTAATTTGTACAGCAGTTACATGACTCACAGATGCCACTTAGTTCCAGCCTCAGCTACGACTTGTTTGTTCACATCCACTGCTCCAAATGCAACATCTGTATCAAACACTGTAGTCACGTTTCTAGGAAATACAAACAGCAGCACAACAGTTGGAAAAAAACCCTGTGATTTAACAGAAATGATTTGGCACTGTCTTGAAACATTCTACTTGTATGAGGCAAAGGATCAAAAAACTCCAAAAGATTCTGTGTGACTGAAAAGAAAATTTCTGGAGAATGCTCAGCTTAAGAAAACGGATCAAAATGCATTCCCTTCCATGGTGTGAAGTACTCATCAAAATGAAGCTGTTCCTGTTGATGATGTTTTAGCATATTCATTATTACATCATGAACCGTACAAGTTATGCATTATGTTTCTCATTTTGTTGGGATACTTCTCTACCCACCTTTGAGGTAGGTACACCTGAGAAATCTAGATATTTAGAACAAAGCCTTGTTAACTAAT
>VZUA01086044.1:41748-52137 GCA_013401035.1 Horornis vulcanius
AAAAAAAAAAAAAGGGAAAGCAGATGCTGTTTGAAGTACTTGTGTTCATTTCCTAATTCACATTTTTCTGCCCTATGTATGTGCAAATGGGGAAACATTTATCAGAACATTTTTTTAGACTAAACCCAAATAACTTAATTACCCAGTAGGTCATTCTGGCTTTAAAAATATTGGTCAAACTGTGACAAAGCCTTTACAAATCAACAAAACCTTTGCATCAATCCAGCAGAAAGATTCTGCTTTAGTGCAGAGAGAGACAAAGTCAAGAGACAGTGACAATGGAAAGGAAACGTTTAAATGGCACTGACATCAGCACTTGACAATCTGATATAAGATTATGGTTTGATTAATTTATCAAGGGCCAAATTGAGAGGAGACGATTAGCATAAGGTTTCAGATTAAAAAAACTCCAACAATACACATTACCTGAGGTAATTTTAGGCTGAGATTGAGAGCATGTTACCTACACTACGTTTAAGGGATATGTTTATTTTCTTATTCTCGGACCAATTTGATTATCAATGTGTGCATTGTTTCTTCAGCACAGTAAAAAGGAAATCAGATGGCCAGCTACTCTGGAATAACATAAATTATTAGCTAAAAAATAAGTAGTTAGTCAAAGAGAGAGAGCAACATAATCTGCTTGAATTTGGGTTTTTATTAAAACCTGGGAAATCAACACAATGAGATGCAATTTTACCCATGTCTGTATACAGTGTACACCTGATGGAACTGGCAACTCTATAATGGTAGTAGGAGTATTTAGGTCAGGTAGATAAGAGATCAAAGGGCACCTGAGGTCAATATATACCTATATACCGTAGTTGTTTTTGGTTGGTTGTTTTTGCAACTATATACCGTGGTTGGTTTTGGTTGGTTGTTTTTGGATTAGCAGTGGTTTTGGCATAGAAGTACTCTCTGCTTACACACACACACACACAGCATGGGACAATGCAGCCATCAGTCACAGCCAGCATGGGTTCATGAGGAGAAAGTCCTGCTTGACAAACTTAATTTCTTTTTATGGCAAGGTAACCCACCTGGTTGATCAAGGGAAGCTAGGTGATGTAATCTTTTTGGATTTCAGTAAAGCTTTCAAAACTGTCTCTCACAGTGTTCTCTGGCCGAGGGAGGGGATTGTCCTGTTCTGCTATGAGCTGGTGTGGCCTCACCTTGAGTCCCACATGCAGTTTTGGGTGCCACAATATAACAAAGACAAAAAAACTATTGGAGAGCATCCAAAGGAGAGCCATAGGGATGGTGAAGGGCCTTGAGGAAGCCATATGAGGAGCAGCTGAGATCACTTGATGTGTTTAGCCTGGAGGAGACTGAGGGGACATCTCACTGCAGTCTGCAGCTTCCTTGTGAGGGGAAGAGGAGGGGCAGGCACTGATCTCTTCTCTGTGGTGACCAGGGACAGGACCTGAGGGAATGGCCTGAAGATGAGTCAGGGGAGGTTTAGGCTGGGTATTTGGAAAAGGTTTTTCACTCATGATTGGGTAGTTGGGGACTGGAACAGGCTCCCCAGGGAAGTGGTCACAGCACCGGCCTGGCAGGGTTCAAGAAGTGTTTGGACAATGTGCTCAGGCACACGGAGTGACTCTGGGGGATGGTCCTGTTGAAACACAGGCCTCACCTGAGGTAAGTGGCATAAGCACTTTAGCATAGGTAGATTTAAGTGTGACTGCAGCATCTGACTGTAACCACTGTAGCAAGCAGGAAATTACCCATGGTGGACTAAAGTGGTAGGAAGGGAGAGACATGTTGGCTGTCACAAAAGGCTAGAAAAATGTCAAGTCATAGGGTTTGTTTTCATAGATAGAAGAATGTAATCAATAAAGCACAGTTATAGAAGAGCATAGTAGCAGTTAGGTGAATATGACGAATATGTTAGATAGGAACTATGTACCGTGTTTGTAGCCCTAGACTAAAGAAACCACAAGTTATGTAAGACCCCAACCCTTAAAACTGCAGCTTTTAGAGAAGCCATCAAGCAAGGGTGGATGCCAGAACTGTAAAGTATAAAAGCCTGAGTAAAACGTACCCCAGCCAGATGTGCATATGGAGGTGCTACCCCTGCAGTTCTCTGGGCACCAGTAAAGGTGTGTTTTGCTTTACAGGACTTGCTGTGGAGTAGATGCCTTTGAATCTACTGTGCAGGGCCAGAAGCTGGACTCAATGGTCCTTGTAGGTCCCTTCCAATGCAGGATACTCTATGAGTCTGTTGGAATACTTGACAGAGATCAGGAATTTAAGTTATGACCTGTTCAAAGCATGTACCCAGCAGCTTTTCTCTCCCTTGAGTAAGGGAGATTCTCCTTGATGTCTCTCATTATTGATTAATGCTATCACTGGATAGTGAGCCCTTTTTTCCTATTCCCCTAGAGAATGAAATTTCTTAAGAATTTTAGCAGTGTTTAGCATTTTTTGAATGGCAAAATTTACAAAATTCAAAATCAGAATTTCTATTTGAATTAAAACTATTGTATTTAAGCTGTGTGTTCAGGATTTATTAGCTACTAATAAAAACTTTTATAACTGGAGTACTGCGTTGTTGCAGCATCTGATAAGGAATTTATGCAAAGTCTAACTGCTGACAATTTTCCCTGTTTTAATTCTTACAATTTTATATTGGAGGAGATTCTTAGAGTCCCAATAGCCTCAAAAGGATTTCACACAAGCACTCAAGCTTGTACTTCATGATCAAACCACAAACTCAACACCACTGTCAGTAGTGTTTTAGCACATGGAGGGAGCCAAAGATAAATTTCTATCATCCACCAACAGACCATCAATAACCTGTAGTACTGTAAGACCATAAGTGTGCAGGTAAACTGGAAAAAAAAACGCCAAACCCCTCTACTAGTATTTTCCTAGTAAAGATGTCAAAGGGGCTGAATGTGATGCTGTGGTTTAGAAAGACACAAGTACAAATCCTTCTATATTCTAGCATATTAGCTTACCACCGTTAATGAAGATTCCATTCTGAGGATTAATCATGTAGATAGCGTATTTGTAACTTGCTAAACCGAAGTCCAGGAAATACGGTGGCACTACAGCAGAAAGAGTCCTATGGGACTACAGAAAGAAACAGCAGAACCGAAAACTGACAGAGGGCACCTGAAAAGCTGCCCCGCGCTCACACAACCCAGAGCTCGGTGTTGGACCTGCCCCCAGGAGCTGCAGCACCAGGACACAGCCGGCGGCGCTCCCCAATAGAGCCTGATGCTCTATCGCTTGCTGGAGTGTCGAGGAAAACACTAATTTCGCTCAGTAACACAGAGCATGCCAAAAGCACAAAATGTCAGAAAGCCTGGGGGTGTCTTTTGCCTATTTATCTTTGCCTTCCTCCCGCAGCTGTTTAAAGTTTAAAAGGCTATGAGTAGCCGCAGCGAAAGCACTCTGAAGTCCGCAGCCTCGCCCCAGCAGCAGAACGGCGCTGCCTCAAGAGACCTCCACAAAGGGCCACCAGCGGGAGCACCCGGGAGCCATCCCGAGCTGCGGGGCGCCTTCAGGAGCCGGGGACACCCCGGCTCCGGAGCGGATCCCGCCACCGCTTCCCGCCCGGACAGCCCCGGCACGAACCGGGGCACGGCCACCGCTGTGGATGCCCATCAACGGCCTTCCCGCCGCGGAGGTTCTTGGGAGCTGTAGTCCCAGTCCCCCGGGTTCCCCGGCCAGCTGCGAGGTGGCCCTGCGGCGCCCGAACTACAGCTCCCAGCGTGCGGGGCGCCGGGGCGGTGCCCGCCTGTGGCGCCGGGAGGCTGTGCGATGGCGGCAGGTTTGTAATAGAAGAAGGCTGTGGCAGTCGGAGCCGGGCGCGGTTGTGGTGGCGGCCTGAGGAGCGGGTCCGGGGCAGCTGCCTCACTATATGCGAGGGGCATATGCCTCACTATATGCGAGGGTCGGAGCTGTCGCGGTGCGGGTGCTCCGGGGCCGGGGGTGCGCTTGGGGCGTGCTCTGTGAGGGCGGTGTCGGAGGGAAGGAGGGCGCTGGGCCCGACGCCTCGGCTCGGTTGAGGAGCAGGAATGTGCTCATCTCCTCACTGTCGACCTATGTGGGGATCGCTTTGTCTCTCCACCCCTTCCCGGGACGAACCATCCTGATCCCTGACGGCTGCTCCGGTTGGCACGAAAGCGCTGCTGCCGTAAATTTCATGGGGAGGGTTAGACTGGCAGGCGGCTTCCAGAGGGTCTCATGGGTACAACAGACCGTGAACCTTGCAGACTTCAATTTGCCACTGCGGGAATCTGCACATCGCTGGGAAACTTCCCGTAGCGTGTCAAAACAGAAGGCAGTCGTTTCTATATGAAGTATTTCTATAATGTTTCTCCTAGTCGCTCTTTCAAACTCTGGCTGGAATCATAAATATTTTTACTGCGAGAAAATTAAATGAGAGCTGGCATGAACTGCTCTTTTGGGAATGAGGAAGCTTTAAGAAGTTGTTTCCTGATTAACAGGACTCCTGAACCTGGCTGCTGTGGTTGTCTGTCCTTGGTGCCGTGGCCCCTTCTCTCCTTTGTATTCCCCCTGACACAACACACGCACAGGCAGAGAATTATTTGTCCTGGGATTAGTTTGAGGAAGCACGGATGAGCGACCTGGCTCCTGCTGCCGCAACTTACCGGCAGCAGTTTTGTCTTTTTCTTCCTAAGTGAGGATATCACTTTGGGTCTCCTTCCTACATTAATTAATTCATGTTTTATGGCACTTGCTGAGTTTGTTGCTGTATTTAAACTTTCCTTTGGATGGATTTTAAGGAAACTTTTTTGGGAGAAGGAAGATGACAGGACGAATAGTTGCAGTGTTTCTGTGAGAAACTAAGGAAGACGTGAAAATGATAAATGTTGCATTGAAATATGTGCAATGAAGTGTTTGTATTTAGATGGACATATCTGAAACTTTGCATTAATATGAAGGTCATGTGGCAGAGAACTCTCAATTCATCAAATCACTTCTTTTGTTGCAAATGTTAAAAAAAATTCTGGATCCCTCTCAGTACTACTGAAGAAAATATTATGTAGAGCTTTATGGTATTTGAGATTATATTAGCTGCACTCAAATAATACGATTAAGAGTTGGATTATGTTGATTTTCTGCACAGAAAGTGTTTGTTATTTGTTGTCCAAATTGTTTCTATTGATTATGACTTATTTTTATAAATGCATTAGGATGGTTATAAGAGAGTAAATTTCTTTTACTGAGAATCTGTTATTGTAGATTTCTGATTTTGTTTATCTGCTTAATTTTAGGTGCTAGAAGTAGATAGATAACCGTCCATACCAGCTACCTGGAACTTTGAAAGATATTGTTCTAACCCTACAGAACTTAATATTAGTGTGTTAATGCTGATCAGCAAAGAAACAGGAATACAATTTGCAAGATGCCAACTGTTGAAAATCTGAGTGGTGAGCAAAACTTCAGTGCACATTGGATGTTCAATACTTCCCGTGCTGGAGTCTTACTAGGTCCTAGTTTTACTGGTTTGAACTTCAAGAAAGAGAAATTGTTACCTGGACCTGAAAACATCTCAGCTTTACCTGAAGAAGTGCTGCATCTTTCAGACTGCTGTTCTCTAAGTGATGACTCCCTTTGTGAAGAGTCTGGCAGCTCTCAGGCACGTCAGCAGTGTTCCACTGGAACACCTTTTCCAGCAGCAGCTGGAAACCTAGAAGGCTCTAAACCAGACTTAGTCCATGGTGAAGCGGATGGTCAGAAGAAATCCAGTCACAGTGATCCACTCTTACAAAAGCTTGAACAGGTAATAAATACACCTAGAATTACTTGACATACTTAGAATAAGATTTATTTTGTTCCTGCATGTGATTTGTCATGCCTGCAAGTAAGCAAACCCCTTGCAACGTATAGGCCACTGAAGCTTAAAGGGCAAATCCTAAGTTCCAATTATGCTCACATGAAAGTCAGTGTCCTCCTCATGATGTGCATTTACTGAGAGTGTAACTGCTGTTGTTTCCAGGTGGCACAAGTTCCAGTTTAAAATGAAATCGTTCTCAAAATCATTTTACCTGGAAAGGTGCACACAGTTTTACAATGTTTCTTCACTTGAGGCTGTGGAAATGGGGTGCTGGCATTACAGTGATAGTGCTTGACCACAGATCTTCACAACACAGTGGAGTTGAATGTTCTTGTATCTATAGCAACATCTTTTTTTTGTTCTCCAGTTAGGTGTGACATACCTGGTTCTGTGAGGACATGTGTTAGTGCTGAATGTGATAAAGTATCCAAGACATCAGGATAAAAAAAGGCGTGGAATTAAAACATTGTTATGTTACTTACTGATTTTTTCCTAATGCAAGTGTGTCAGTCAATCCACTGTAAGTGGCTGTGTGTTCACTCCAAGCTCTTCCCAATTACTGGATACAAATTGTGTTAGCTGGAGGTCTTCAGCAGCACTTTAGTAGATCTTGCTGTTAAGGACTAAGAAGTCCTTGTCCAGTCTGCCAGCGGCTACATCAGCATAAATCCCTATGTCTGTTCACTGGAGTGGAGAGAGGGAGAGAGTGTGTGTGTCTCCAGAGTAGAATTCCATGAATTATCAGGTGCTATGAAAGTTTTCTCCTGTACTTTACATGATAGGAGAATACTTACCCACTTTAAATATTGTCAGTAGTATCAATCAGTGGCAAAATAAATATTAGCTGATTTATTATCTTGAGAGGAATTATTAAGTGTCCTTAGAAAGTAATTGACAATCTATAACAAAATAATTCTGAATAAACCTACCCTCTAATACATTTATTTATTTGTTTGAAAAGCTGAAGGAATTGCAACAGCAGAAACAGGAACAGTTAAAGAAACAACAGATGGAACAACTTCAAAGGTTAATGGAAGAGCAACAGAAGCTACTTAGCATGGTATCTGGCCAGCCAGCAGCTCTTGGTGAGTTAAGAAAGCACATTATGTACTTTGTATAAATTGAAAAATTTAATATCATTTTCGAGTTAAAATCTGAAATTTTAGATTTCTGTGTTCTTTATTTTAAGATTACTTGATTAGTCAAAGATAAATGCTGCATTGCTTCAGTGCCTGAAAGTTGAGTGCTACTGAAGAAGGAATAGTGTCCTATTTTTATAAATGCCAGTTTTAATTGTGACTTGATCAATACGTGCTATGATGGGAGCCTTGCTTCAAAGTACATGTATGGAAGTGTAAAAGAATTACTTTTCTTTCTGAAAACAATTACTTTTCTTTCTTAGCTGCTTCTCACTGTGCTTTTGATTGCTTTATGCTTTCGGTGTAGCCAAATGAAGTGGTCCCTCGTTTGTGCTCACACAGATGTCATTCAGGTGATGAACTGAGCTAGAATAGAGAGCTGATCTGTATTTAAAAACAAAGACTTGTAACCTATATCAGTTTTCCAGTCTTGTTTGCTGGTTGCAAGGAGAAGGGACAGCTCTTGGCTGGGAAAAGCTTTAGAGCTGAGGAGGGGTACTTTCTGCTCTTGGCAGTGTCAGTCCAACCTGACTTAAATGATTGTCTTTCTTTCACTCTGCCTGAGAAGATTAAATTAGGGCTTATTTTAGGAGAAGAAAATCAAGATTGCCTAATCACTTATTCTTGGTCAGTGACATAAGGATGGAGGCTGGGTGATCAATCCTGCCCTTCAGTGCCATTTATTTTCTCCTATGGAGCAGTACTTTTGTGATACAAATAGAATGACAGCCATTTTATTCTCTCTCATTTCAAGGTTATACTGTCATGGCTGAAAGTCAGAAGCTAAGACCTGGGCATTCCACAGGCTTAGCACCTTCACCTCAATTGCCATCATCTGGATATCAGAATATCTTTGAAGACAGAGCTCGTGCTCTGGTTGTTTCTTCCCATACACAAGGCAACGACTCTTTACAAAAGCCGAACAGCAGAGAATACACCTCATCTTTGAAGAGCAATCTTTCAGAAGTGTCTGCCTGTGAAAAGCAAGGTCTGTGTGTGCCTCTGAAAAGGCCAAATTGTTTGAAAAACAAGTACCTTACTGCTTAGCCATTTACAGAAAGATAACTTGATGTGTAGTGCTTTTTTCCCCCTTGTCACCGAGAGTAATCTTCTGCTACTTATTTTGAATGTTTAATGATTTTTGTTGGTTTACTTGCTGTGTTGGTTTGTTTAGTGACAGCTTACAGATCTCAGAACTTTCCTGTTGTTGTCCATTTGAGTTTGGTTAAAAGCAGCATGAGCCAAAAATAAAATTCTTCTCAAATTAGGCATATATATGTGGGAAACAGAAGCTTTATAAGAGAGCTCATCAGTACAGCAGACATCAAAATTTGTTATGTTTTTAAGTCATACATTAACAATAGCAAAGCAGATGGACAATCAGACTGGATTATTTAAGGTCTGTGGAAATTTTTTAGTGCATAATTGTTTGCTCCTTTAAAAAAAAAGTGCAAATTCAAATAAAAATTAATTTGGGGAATCTTAGGACTGTTTTATGTAGGAATTCTGATCACATGTCCATGAAGCTCCCTTGTGGTTTTCACCTGACCTGAATGCTGTTTAAAGTATGTGCTGAAAACTGTTTTGTTGTTGGGATGAAAACAAAACCCAACTCTGTTGCTTTCACAGGAAAAAACATGCGGTGCCCAGAAAAAAAGATGGAATTAATAATGGAGAGTGAAGATAATAACATTGATCCTTTAGGTGTGGGAAGCACAGATGTCTCTGAAAATTCCAGTGGAGGTCAACAGTTGTTGACTAATACGGAGGAAAGGTAATTCAAACTATGATTATGCAGTTTTTTATCAAATTACACAAGTTTGGTTGAATTCTGAGTCCTGATTGAAAGAGTCTGATACTCTGAATTTGTGCAATTTCTTAACAAAGGATTTGATTTTTCTGTGTGGAAACCTGAGGTAAGAGAGGCTCCTGCTTGGAAGTGCTTGTGGTGTAAAAGACAAAATGTTGTGTGTTGGATGAAGAGGTGTGTGTGCAGCCTGGGGTAATGAAGCTCAGAAGCACCTTTCAGTATAGCTGGGTATATAAGCAGTTATGATTGCTGTTCCCAGTTAGATTTGTTACAACCTCCTATCCACTGTTATGTGCTGAAAGTAGTAATGTGAGGGAGGAGGGCAAGGTTGTGACTTTTTAGTTTATTATGGGGAGTTATGATTGTTTGAAATGTCCAAGGACAAGTTGGACGGGGCTCTGAGCAAACTGGTCTAGTGGAAGGTGTCCCTGCCCACTCCAGGGAGGTGGGAAGTTGGAATGAGATGATCTTTAAATTCCTTTCCAACCTGAACCATTCTGTGATTATGTGCTTCTATGAAATGTGGCTGTGTCTCCCCTGGGGTGGGCAGCAGCATGAAAAAGCAAAGAAAGCCATGATGCTGTACAAGCAGGGTTCAGTAATAGCTAAGCTATTGTTGTGTTATCAGTGCTGTTGTAGTCACAGAGCCAAAACAGCTATGAAAAAAGCTCATTCCCTGCCAGCCAGACCCAGTACTCCTGGGAAGGAGGAGGAGTGTCAAAGGGGGAGACAGGGAATATAGTATTAGTAGCATCCCGAGTGGAAAGATGATACTGTGGGAATTGAGGGTGTGGCTAAACTATGAGTGGAAGTTTGGTGATTTGTCTGAAACAAATGGTCATTAAGAAAAGCAGTGAAAGAAAAAGCAACAAAACTTTCATAGAGTGTCTTTTAGATATGTATGTTAACTATTGCAGGGATTGGATAAACATGTAGTGTTAAAATGCATTTCTCAGCCTAACTTAATGACAAAGCACCTCAGAATTTGTCATCTTTTATGCAATTACACCTTAGGTCTTTGAATACCAGTGATGTTAAGCACAGTTATTTTATACAAAATTATAAGAGTTGTTTTTGTAATTACTCTAGACCTATTAAAGCTGCAATACATGGGAAGAAACAAACTTTTGAAGAATTCTTGGAAGAACAGATACAGCTAGAAGAACAGCGTCTGGAGCAAAACCAGAAGTTACAGGTTATTTATTATTATTTTAAAGCCTTCATTCTTCTTTATATATTGTGCCGAGATGTGGTAGGTGCCTTAAAAGTGTCCAAGGAAGATGCTGGCAGGGGAAGCTAACACTGAATGCAACATTCACATTCTTAAAAAGAATAAGCCACAAATACTCCACTTGCTTAAGTCTTCAGAAATCCAGTAGAAATGTACCATGTAAATTTCTACTGATATGAAATAAGAAATCTTCAAACAGGCTTTTTAACATTTTATCGTTTGCTTTTCTTTACTCTTTTTCAGGAGATGAATGGATCAGCTGTCCCAAAAGCGGTGGTCAAGAGACCCTTCCTGAAAAGAGGAGAAGGTTTAACAAGATTCACTAATGCCAAGTCTAAAATGACAAAACTTGGAGAAAACACCTCAAAACTTCAACAAAGGGCTTCAGATGATA
>VZUA01086048.1:34292-49906 GCA_013401035.1 Horornis vulcanius
TGGGAATTTTACATCTAAAGCCTCGTGTCCAGTATTCCTTCTGACGTGGTTTAGAGATGCACCCAAAGCCATGTCTAAAGCCTGGTGAGAAATCAAAGTGCTCTGTGCTCCTGCATGTCAGACACTGTGGGGAAGGAAGACACATGGCTGTCATCTCCTCTTATTGCAGCTCTAGTATCAGCTCATCTCTAAATCAAGCAGAACCAAAACTTGGAAATACATTTCTTAAAAATGTTTATTTAATCTTTCCTCCTTTCCTTTGCTTCCTTTTCCTCCTTTCCTCCTTTGCTTTAATGAGCTGCCTCTGAAATCATGGAGGTTTTGTCACTGCTTGGGAGTATTGAGCCTCCAGGCAGTGTTGGCTGAGGCACACATGGGCATCCCTCCTCCCCTGCTCCCCTGCTCCAAGCCACAGACCAAGCAGCCCAGCCAGCCCCAGCACTGCTGCAAATTCCCATCTGTGGACCCAACTTTCTGCCAGCATACACCAGCCTGGGGACCATGGGCCCCTGCCTCTACTGCCATTACCCCATCACCAGCTCCACATGAAGGTCAGCCCTTCTGAATTCCCACACAGCTACTGGCAGACAAAATAATTAGCTCACAGACATTTTCTTTTCAAGAAATCTTGTAGTACCGCAGATAGCTCTACTTTTCTCATTAATTTTGCTCTGGTTAAATGAAAGCTGATAAATCAGAGACTGCTGTAAGACCCATAGAAAATTAGGCTATATAACATCTTTTTTATTTATTTAGCTTGATATCAAAGTTGTTTCTTATCATTCTTCAGGTACATTGTGCTCAGGAAAAAATTCAATTTTCTATTCAACAAGGAGGAACTGATTTTTCTACTGCTGATTTTCTGTCTTTTCCTCAATTCTCACTCTATTATTGGGGGAAAAATAACAAGCTTAGCTGGAGCTGGAAGAACCCTTCCAGCTTTGTGCATCATGCCATGCCATTCCTCACACAATCCAAGAGGTCCACCTATTGGGCTCTGCTCGACAGAGCAAGCACCTAAGTCAAAACACAATGATGTTTTTCTTTACGTAGTTACTTGCTGATGTTGACAAACAGAGTGACAGCTGTGCCCTTTTTAGGGCGAGATTTGTGCAGAAAACAAAAGTCAAATAAATAACTTCCCTGGGGTTCTTTTTCCTCCTCTCCTGCTCCTGCTCCTGCAGTCCCAGCTGTGCTGAGCTCCCAGGAAGCAGCCAGGCTGGCTGGAGCTGCAGATGAGCCCCGGTTTCCCAAATCCTGCTGCTGATGGTTTCTATCATGTCTTGAATTGCTTCCACTGCAAAAGGGGCTTATTTTATATAATTGTGATGGGAAGAATGATCAGAGACCTCTACACTCCCAAAACTGAGAGAAAGTCAGAAATAAGGAGAAGCAGAAGGGTAGCTGGAGACAGAGCTACTTCTTGGGAACCCCAGTATGGCTATAGAGTATGGGATTTATACCAGCAGTTCCAGGCACAGCAGGATGAGAAGCATTCAGCCACCTCTGGCTGGCACTCACTGGAAAAGCTCAAGGCTCCTGCCACACTGGGTTTCTGCTGGAAGAATCCAGCAAGGAAAAAAATTAACCAGCAGAGAGCAGGGTTTAGGGTGCAACTGAAATGTCCTCTCCCTGCTCCTCCCTGTGGCCACAGGCTGAGAAATCTCAGCCCTTTGCCCTGCTTCCCCCAGTCAAGCTGGAGACAGTGTGATGGGTGCACAAGAACTCTGTTAGTACCCTGATTCACCTGCAAAGCACAGAAGTACCAAAAACCCTTAGGAGAACCCATCTCTGCCTCAGACTTCACAGTCAGCAGAGTGGGCCTTCCAGGACACTCACTGTTTCTGGGGAAAGCAGAGGCACAGATGAAGGTGATCTGCTCAAGGCTGCTATTCTCAGGGTTACTGGGGGCTGAAACCACTGCAAATTTCATGTCATAGCTGTCATTCTATGGCTCCATTTTACCCAGATGTAAACAGAAATATCACACACAGAAACACGAGGAGAAGCTGGGGCTCCTCACGGGCAGGCTGATGTTTGCTGCCCACACAAGGATACGTGATGCTAGCTAAGACCAAGGCATATGGAAAAAGTGTAAATCACTGGGAGCAGGGGCAGTTTGACACAGCACGGACACCTGTGTGCATGTTCACCTGGGAGGGCCTCAGGGTGTGCACTGAAGAAAGTGAGCAGGTGTCTCCCATGGCAAAGGGCTGCAAATATGGAACTGTTGAAACAACTAATCAGGACCTGAACAGCAAATAGATAAGCAGTTGCTGGAAGGCCACAAGGTTCAGCTCCTGGGCTGATGCTCTAACTGTGTGCGTTAATCTCAATTAGGCAAAAAGGTCTAGACTTATTGTAATTGCAGTCTTGGTGTTTGGTATGTATAAGGGAAAGAGACAAGTCGAGTAAATGTGTGGGTGACACTGCTGAGAGATAGCACAGAGTACACAGACACAAAAGTCCTTTTGTCCTTTTTGTTTTTTAATAAAAAGAGAATATGACATCAAAGCTCCTGCATTTGTCAGGATTCTGGCTTCACTGGTGCTGTGGTGCTGTTCCAGAAGCACTCAAGCCAGCAGAACTGGCCATGAAGGCCTCGGCAACCTGGAAACTTTGGGGCATCATTCCCACATTAAGCTGGAGGAGACATGGTGTCTAACTGTGAACCAGGGGAATGACAATAAACTAAGGGTGGGAGAGGGACTGGGGCACAAGGCAGGTGGCAAAACAAACCTGAATTGCTGAGGAAGGAAGAAAAAGTGGAAGGGGAGAAGCCAGTTGTTTCTCAGCATGATACCAGGAAATTTTTCCCAGCTCATAGAAATGAAACATTATAGGAGAGAAACACTTCCTGTATCTGTGTTTCCATGTTCTTTGGTACATAAATGCAGCCAGAAATGGCACTTACATCACACTAATCAGTAGTGGTTTCCAGTAGGACTTTCTTATCCTGTTTTTTTTTTTTTTTACACCGACTGGCCTGAAAATGGCAGTTCACCTGTTCAGATTGCATTAATAGTTTTGGAAGTTATCAGGTTTATATAGAGGTTATGAACAAATTCAATTCTTCTGGTGAAAGAAAAAGTAAAATAAATCCTTACATTTACTTTTTTTTTAATGGCAACAGAACTGTGATCACAGGTAGGAAAATAATTGATGCATTCTAATAAACTGTCAGGTGTGAAAAATACTGAAGGCTCAACAACCCTATTAATGCTATGAAAAGTGTTAGACAGCAGATCTATGTAGCAGTACCTGCACAGTATAAGATATATATGACAGAAATTTAGAAAATCCTGGGCAGACACTCCAAATCTTTTCCTTCTAGAATTAGTGCTGATACCCAGCAGCTGGCAGAGGGGATACAGGGCAGGTCCAGGTGCACCTAGGCAGAGAGCCTGGTCAGCAGGAAGGGCCCCCCAGGCAGTCCCTCAGGGATTCTGGAAGCAGAGCTGTCTCATGCCAAAGACAAGTGAGTTCCTATAGCCATGCTCCTTTGTGAATCTGAACATGAACACCCAAAAAACAAGTCAGGTTCTGCTTGTTATCCAGTGTCTGTAACCAGGCTTAATGAGCTGGGGGCACTTCTCAAAGATGATCTATCTGTGCTGACTGTGGTGCTCCCAGAGGAGCTGGTTTCAGTGAGGAACTCTTTCCTTCTCCCTGCCCCTCAAGACTGTCTTTTAACCTGAAGTGCATGGTATCCTGCCCTAGCCAGGTTTAGGGAAAAGGCACTTTGTCTATCCAGCTGTTGATAAGCCCAGTGAAGATTATCTACCGTGTCAGTCTACAGATAAAGGGCCATGACAGAAAAACATACTTTTCTGTAACAGCCTGAGGTTTTTTATTTTAATCAAAAGCAAAACAAAACCCCTGAAATGCATCAATTTCCCATTAGAACTGGAAATGTACTGACATCCTATGATATTGCCTTTACATTTTAGTCTTCCACTGACATTTCAGGAGTTAAAATGAAAAATTAGCTTTCAAAAAGCAGGATCTTCTTGATTAGAAAAACTTGTTGAAATTGTAATGGAAAGATCAGAACAATTTCATTAGTCTTCATTAAACAAAATTAATATTATTTCTATTCCCTCAACATACAATCATCTATTACAATTATTAATATTGCAGATGTTTCTTTTGTCCCGGCATTTAATGTATAAAGCTGCAAACCTTCTTGCATGAAAAACAACTTATGATCACTAGACTGACGTGCAGTTCATCTTTTTTAAGTTCATTAATTTTCTGTAAATAGAGCAGAGTCACTTTGCATTGTTTGCACTAATGGAGAGCTCAGAGCAGTTTACCCTCTCACTACTTATCATTCATTTGGGTGATAATTTTTAAAAGCTTTTAAATTAAAATGATAAAGATAGTTAGGGGAAAGATACAGCCTTTCAGAATGTTTCAAGCATGACAGATTATCCCAGCAAAAAAGATGTTTCTCATTTAAGAAACACGCCAGAGCTGGCTGCACCTCCAACAATTCCATTTCAAGGTATTTTTCAAGCCCCCACCTTGTTTTAGGCAGCTTGCCCATATCCATTTTGGAGCATTGTTGAACCAGACCCCTGCCTGTGTCCCCCCACAGGGGCTCACCTCGTCCAGTGTGTCCCAGGACACCTGCCAGCACGGGGGTGGTGGCTTCACCTGGTGCCTGGGCTGTGACAAGGGACCCATCATGGCTTGGGGAGCCAGGCAAATGCCACCAGCACAGTGATGGTGACACCTCTGGCTGAACTGATCACCCTCGGCCTCAGGGTAGGATTCAGGGCAGAAGGAGATGGCACAAGGTGCAAATTCCAGCACACTTGGTACCACATTAGCAACCTCTTTTATACAGGCCCCCCTCAAGAAAAATGCCTGTGTTTGTGATGAGAACACTGCAAGACAAGGCTCACAAAAGCTGATTCCTGTCAGGAAAAATAATCCACAAACACCAGAAGTTTATGTACATGAAGGAGACAGAGGAGTCCTGTAACTTTATTCAAATAAAGGGAGAGGGCATGGGGCATTTTCCCTGGGATCTCAAGATATTTAGAGGATGCAGCCTCCGCTTTATTTTAATTTCTTGGCCACATTTCCTTCTCTCTTTCCCCATTGGCTGAGGTACTTGAAAGGTACAAACCTCCCAAACTCTTAATTCCCCCTTCCAATATATACCCCCACCTCGTTTTTGTTTTTCTTTGTGTCTCTGTTCTTTTTCTCTAAATCCAGAGATGTAGCACAGTCTTGAGTGAGTAACAGTCTGTGTCAATTAGTGGAATTCCTATGGAGTTTATGGTTCGGCCCATTGCTTCTTTTACCTCTCTGTATCTGGCCTTATCTACCATCAGGCCCACAGTTTGCAAAGACACCTCCTTCTCATTCCTTTCATAATAAAATTAAAACCTAAGATGGTTTTGTCCTTTACAGCATATTTAAACTGGTAGGTATTTCTTCTCTTGCTACCTTGGCTAAGATGCAAGGCAGATGATGTACAATTTCAGTGACAAGGAAAAAAACTGAGGTGTTTTTCTGCTGCTGGCAGTCTGGCAATCACTGCAGCCCTAAGGGGGAGCTTTCCACTTCCCACATTTCTGGAGAAATGACCATGACATGGAGCTCTCCTGCTCCCAAGGGGCTGCAGGAGACTTTGGAGGCATGGCCCCTCTGCAGGTAGGCAGCAGATGCCTGAAAAAGAATCAGAGAAATCCTCAGATTCTTCCAGAGGATCTGAGGAGAGCAGCACCCACTCAGGCTCCAGGGGTGTTGCACCCCTGCCCATACCTCAGGGACCCCTGTTTTGTTGCCCATGTGCTTGCAACCCCTGCCACCCTCCCCCAAAGCTCAGCATCTTTCATTCCAATAACTTATTTGCACTATCTACTAGCTCTGACTACTTAAAGGAACCAGAAATTTATACCAGGAGACTTCAAATATAGAAATAATTTTGTGTAAACACTTGCCTTTATTGAAAGAAGGAGAAGGGACAGAAAAGCCTTTCTTATTTTGACTTGGCAGGAAACAAGAAGTTAAATAAATGAATAATAAAAAATGAAAATCTCAAAGTGATTACAAATATGAAAGATATGAACATGAAACTGAAACAGCCATTTAATCAAGATAAAGTACAGAAATCCTGCAATTGGCCTCTTTCCTTGATCCTGTAGGGATGTGCAGAGGAGGCAGCTGGATGCAGTGTCAGCAGTCCCAGCTTGGCAGCTGAGTGCCCAAACCCCAAAGTCTCCCACCCTCTGAAGCTTTTCTCATGCAAAACACACTGCTTTTTTGGATCACCTTTGAAGTGGAGTGGTTTTAATTATTCAAGAACTGAAGTAAAGATGAAAAAGTAATTGGATTTTAATTGCTCTAATAATGGTAGTCACTGCAACTTAAATACTTAAAGGTTAAGACTGTTCATTTTTTTTAAAATGCCTCTCATACAGCTTCTTCATATTTTATGCCTCTCTTCCCTCACTCCATAAACAGTCACACCAGTGTATGCCAGGTTTATTCCTAAATGCCTGAGATTGTTTGAACTGTTAGACAATGATATCTGCAAATTAGAGCTTTTTACCATAAGCAGTTTTAAGGTTGAGGGATTCTCTTGTAAGGTACCAACAGCAGAGCTCTCAGCTTGAAGTATTTGCTTACACCAAGCATGCACAGACTGGGCAAGAACAGTCCTTTGGGGACAGGTGACAGGTGACAGCTGCAGTGAGAGGCTACAGGGGCAGTGTTGTAGAGAGAGAGGAAACCCCATTGTCCAGCAGACAGCTCCCACTGCCTGGCAGAGCACAGCTCTGACAGTCTCTGCCATGGAGAAGCTGCTGTTGGGATTCTTTATGATGTACAATTGGCACAATAAATCCCCAGGCTCTTGGAATGGTAGGGCAAGGCATTAAGATTTGTTTTCTCCTCACTGCTCTTTATGTGCTCAGTATGCTAAAGGGCAGATGGGGACAAACCCCATCAGCCAGACACATCCATGGGAAGCAACCTTGCCAGGCAGCTTTGGTAAAGAAGCTTCCAGTTCTGATCTAGGCTGATATCAACTGCACTTTGGAAATTAGTGTGGAAGTCACTGTTTGATACCTGCGTGTCACCTTTGAATACCTCAGATGACCGTTTCTCCTTCTGCATGAGGGAGTTTTCTGCTTTTGTTGCCATCCCTTTCACAACAGCTTTAATTCCTCACACAATCTTCCTACCACCAAACCTGAGCACCCATCCCTGCACATCCTTCCTTCTGGGACTGCACCACCTGGCACGATCAAGTCAGAAAGTGCTCAGGGAAGGAAAAGATGCAGGTGGACTATAGAGTGTGGCTTTGGTGTGCCAGCCACGAGCTGGAGCTGACCCTAGGTGTGAGCTGAGCAATAAAGAAACCCTTACACTTTATCACCTTTTAAAGTATATGGAGGGTTGTCAAAATTGCTTTCAGTGACTGATTTCAGGCAGTCATTACCATCATACAGAGAGAAAGATGCACATAAATGCACAGGCAAGACTACGGTGAGCAGGAGAAAAGCTATCAAAAGGATTTTTAACAAACAATGTAATGTATGAGTGAAAGTGAACACCACTCTGTCTCCCTCTTTCTAATTTTCCTTTCAGCGGTTGTGCTGCTAAACATGAGTGCAGTAGTGAAGGACTTTATGCAGCATTTTCATAAGCAGTCCAAAGAGAAGTCCTGATGCTATAAATATATTATTATTTGGGGAGTTTATTTATGCTGGAATAATTAATAATCCAAACTACAAATCAGAATGGAAGCAAATCTTCCCATTTTCTGAACTAGGATACAAGGCAGAAGAAGATCAGTTTGGGTGATAAAGGGCCAAAAAGGAATAGTTTTTCTTCTGCCAGCAATCACTGCAGCCCCATGGGGGAGGCTTCCTCTTCCCACATCTCTGGAGAAATGCCCACAAAATGGAAATGTCCTGTTCCCAGGACTGCAGGAGTCTTCAGTGGCATGGTGCCTTCAGAGGTAGGCAGCACAAAACTGACTGGCAATTTAAACCAAAGTGAAAATAAGACAGCTATTGGTTATGTCTCAGCAGATCCCTGCTCTGCTGGACAGACCCAGTTGCCCTAGGAACACAAAAAAGTCAGGAACTGTAAATCACAAAGTGGACCCTTCAGGTGTCTGGGAGACTTTCAGCCCTGGTGCTGCTGTTACACCTTGGTGCAAATCTAAAAGTGGGTCAAATGAAACTTATTGAGAAAAGCTTTTACAAAGTTAAAGGCAAGAGTAAACATTACAGTCAGTCTACAGCCTCATGTAATTGGAATATTGCTGTAGTTAGGGCTGAATTGCAATTGGCATACAAAAGCAGGAAGATATTTCTGTAGTTCACATTTCCATGAATGAAAATTGTCTAATGAATTAGCATATATTGCTGTGAGACAATTTCCCATTTCAGAGGAAGCCAAATTTTGTGAACAAGGCTTTAAAAATAAAATATTTTCCATTTTTTGCAGAAATACTCTCAAATGTTCCATCCTTAAAAGGTTCCCTATCTTCCCTGTATGCTACTGGGAAGTGTACGAAGCAAAGCGACTCAGAGTCCCCAGGCAGGTGCAAAGGAGAGCCCTTTACTGCAAAACCCAGGCCTTTTTAAGCAGGTAGCCAGTTATCAGTTTACAAGATTTTAAGGCACAGCAAGCCCAAGCCAACCAAGCACCCTGCACCATGATGTGCACGTGCAGCAGTCACACAGCACATCTCAAGTCTCACATCTCCCACATCTCTCCAACCCTATTCCAGCTGAGTCATTCACCCCTAGCTCCCTTCTACTCAGCCTAAGTAGCAGGCCTGAGCCATGATTTTACAAGGGTAACAGGGCCCTTGTTTCATAAGGCTTTGTCTATATGCAGGGGAGTCCTGCCCAGGGGAACCCCCTGATTCCTGTTGCAATATGGAATTTTTTTTCCAGCCTTCTAAAATTTTTCTGAGCAGGGGAAACACCAAGGAAGACATTTGTGGGCATGGGAACAGGAACATATAGCTACCCTGAGGAAGGGCTGGTGGGGGACCAGGCCAGGAGGTAAAAGGCAGCAGCCATGCAGGGAGAGCAGAAACCCACCATGAGCAGAGGGGCAGACAGACCCCCACTTCCAGAGATGCTACCACACTTCTCAGGAAGGTTGGTGCCCCACAAGGCACTGATGCTTTATCCATAAAGCATCCCACAACTGATTTAGCATTGGCTGTAGCTCCAAACTCTTCAGCAAGGGCAGCCTAGGATTCTGTGAGCTGCTCCGTGCTGCGAGGACTCACAGCTGGTCCCTCCCTCCTGCCTGCTGCAGCTTCCTGCTCTGCTCTTTGCAGATTAATTCTGGGACGAGAAGATATCAGGTAAGATAGCACACCAACACTCAACAGATCAGGAGGGAATCAAAGGTGATTAGAAGGATGGAGCACCTCTCCTATGAGGAAATAATTTGGATTGTTCAGCCTAGAAATGAGATGTCTTAGGGATGGCCCAATTGTGTCTTACCTGAAGAGAAATAGAGAGGGACTATTTACAAGAGCCAGAAGTGACAGGACAAGGACGAATGGCTTCAAACTGACAATAGGTTCACATTAATTAGGAAGAAATTCTTTATTGCGAGGGTCACGAGCCCCTGGCACAGGTTGCCCAAAGCTGTGGCTTCCCCATCCATGGAAGGGCTAAAGGCCAGGCTGGATGTGGCTATGAAAAGCCTGGTCTTGTGGAAAGTGTCCCTGCATGGCAGGGGATTGGAATGGGATGATCTTTACCCAAGATCATCCCTTCAGTCCCTTCCAACCCAAACCATTCTGTGATTTATGATTCTCTGAAATAGGGCAGACGTTGCCAATGGCTTCATGGTCTCAAAACCCCAACCCATGCCTGTCCTCCTGTATCACACTTACCACCCCCACAAGAAATATCTCTGACAGTGATTTAAAGATGTTTTGAGCACAGGAAAGATTTTATCCCTCTGCCTATGGCTTAGACCCTGTGGCTGGCCAGATAAAGATAAAACTCACTCATGTGCTCTGACAGTATTTTTTATTCTGAAGCATTTTTCATAATACCCTTAAATGAAAAATGACCTGTAGTAATTGCAACATTTTCCCAGGCATCTCAAGAAAGGATGCTGGTATGTTCCAGCACAGCTGCAAAACTGGACTCAGTCAAAAACCCAAGTTTTTTCAAAAGGTAATTGTTCTTCCTGCTCCTTCTTCAAATGAAAGTAAAATAAATACCTTACAGTAACCATCAAAATTCAGCACATACATTGTTTAAGCCATGTATTATGAACAAAGAGCTAACATATTTTAAAGTAATGACACAAGCACAGTATTTAACAGAGAGGCCATTGCACTGTTCTTGCCAACTGTCATAGAAGGGGCACCATGCAATCTGAATACGAGCTTTATTAAATAGGAAATAGTGAATATAACAGCTCTACACCTCTGATAAGTATACTGAGGAAACTGTTTTGTAGGGTCAGTGGTAAAAAACAGAGTCAAAACTCGTTGCTGCCTTCATGGAAAGGTCCAGAAGTCATATTCATTTACAATGAAATTTATCTGGGACTATGGAAATTCATTCCATGAGAATTTTCCTTTCTTCCATGTTTGAGTTTTCTTTTTGGTTTCAGATAATGAAAATGATTATTCAGAGAGGAAAATGGGATTGTAGAGATGCCACTGTGCAAACAGTAATTTTTGGAGGAGTAAAACATTATCAGCAGAGAACATGGGAATTTGATTTACAGACATGGAAATGTGACAGCAAGAGAACAGAGACAAGCCCTGAGGAGGTGAACCCAACTGTGGCTCTGCCATGGGCTGATGGTGAGGAGCCTCCTACTGTGCTGAGCAGCTCCTGCAGGCCTTAGCAGAGGACACCGTGGTCTCTAGCAGGTTTACCATGGCAGGGTTGAAATTAGCCTAAATTTCCCCTTGGTTAAAGAAAGCTTCCTTGAGGCTACACAGCCTCTGCTAAAGCATAGTTCAAAGGGGTCTATGTTACACCAATACTCCCTAAGTTCAGCTCAACCATCTTAGGAGACATTTAAGTCTCCTTTAGAACATGGTCACCTCATCAGTTTCCATTTCAAAGGCAGAGACCCTTCCAAACCAAATTCCAATCTCAGTCTCTGCTGGTGATCCTCCTCTAAAGCTCACACACCAGCCTGAGGCCACATTTCAGTCCACCCTCAGGCAATTTCAGTGCAGGCACAGGGGAGTACTGTCACAGATAGCAGAATCAAACTGTCAGTGGTCCCATTAGCAGAGGGCACCTCGGTCCTCTGACCAGCAGAGTAGCACATGGGCCCTTAACAGAACCAGGGCTGCCAGGACACTGCAGTGCTCAGAAAGGGTGAGCCCTACTGCACTTGCAATGGAACCAGCAGAGAGTAAGAAGGCTAATTTGTTCATGCCTTGCCATTCCTAATGGATGTTACAGATACAGTCCTGAAGTTTTGCTTCTGACAGGGTAAATTTAATTTTTGCCAAATGGGCAGCATATGTTTTCCCAGCCAGCTGTGCCCAGGTGGGAACTGACAGAGCTCCTGTGAGCTGTGTCAAACTGGGAGAAGGCATTTAGAGCTCTAAGACTCATCCTCTCCTATTCAGACTGTCTTATTAATCCAGTCTGACAGGTATTTCTACGGGACTGGAGTGTGCCCTGTGTGTGCTTGTTTGCCCGTGTGTGCACACAGCTGTGGTTTCTTGTTACTGTTGGAAACAGTTGTGTTTGTATCTCCCACCTTCTCTTCCATTCTGTTCCTTCTTTTGAAACGTGACCTCGGGCAGATCTGCTGATTCTGAGTTCCATCCCTTCCCACACTGCCAGGCCCAGTGCTGCATCTGCCAGTCAGACCACAGCTCCACTGTCTCTGCTCTGATCACCATCCTCCCAAAACACAGGACTCACTTCGTTTAAAGCATGGGAGGCATCTCACTGAATGTAAAGAGATGCACTGTGTTTGAAATTAATCCTTTGGACAAATTTTGGCAAAAGCAAGCTTTTGGACCGTAGTCAGCACAGTCTGAGGAGGCAGACTGACACAATCTAAGATGTCACATTCACCAACTCCAAAAGAGCAGAGTTTAGCCTCAGAAATTTGCAGCTCACTGCACTGAAACATTTGTCACACTCCTCAGTGACTGAGGAATTGTGTTCCTTTTAAGTGAGTCAATGGTGTCCTGGATCACCAATGCAGTACAAGGCAGGTGTCCCCTTCCCTTCACAGAGAGATTTGAAATCCAATGTCTCATGCAGAACTGAAGAGGTGGAAGACTCAGACCTGAATGCTTCCAACAAAAGATAATAGCAAAGCTGGGCAACACACACAGAGTGGGGCTCCAAGGCATCCATGCAGAGGAGCTTGTCTGAGCCAGAAAGCTGGACTCCAAGGCTGTTGAACCAGCTGGGAATATTGATGTGATTAACAATGATTTGATTTGGAAATCAATGGGAAGGAGGTTGTTTGCTTGCTTTGTCCAATTTAGTCCCTGAAATACTGGCTTCAATACAGGGAGAAATGCAGCCGAAGCAGGAAGGGGATTTTGGGGAGGGGTGGAGTGGGGTGTGTTTGTTATTTTATCAGACATCCATCTGGATTCTAGCTGGGGAAAACTTGAGCATTCAATCAAATATTTTATGTGTGTCTATAATAATCTGAACAAAGGAACAGCTGACAGCCCATGATCATTTAAATACAGAGCAATTTCTGTTTAGCAATCTTGTGACTGCATTTTCCCTATCTACGTGCAAGACTTCCTAATAGTTATGTGGGGTTTGTTGCAGTTTAGCTGCTAATGAAATACTATGAATTTAGAGGAAAGCCAACACAAAGTCTTTAAGAGAACTATTAAGAAGCCATTCTCCTGGGTCGCAGATCAGAGGCTGCATACACACAGCTATTAAATATTACCAGCTGTAAGATTTTGGGCTTATATTCTAACCCAAGGAGGAGTGATAATTCATCACATAATTCGAATTAGAAAGGGGAGAAGCATTTTTTAAACTTTAGTCACATTAAATTGTCTTTGCCACTTTAGCTCCAGGGAGGTGCTTCTGCCAATAACTCCTGAGATTAGTGCAAGAAACCCTGGATAAAAATTTTGTGGTGTGGTCTAGGAAGCAAACTAGTAAGCAATAGATAAACGATCTTGCCTGACATTATTATGTTTTTTTTTAATGCATTAAAAGCTCAGTGATGATATCCCAGACCACATATAAAGTTCTCATACTGACATATTGCTTTTGCTAAGTAGCCACTTGCTCCATAGAAAGCACTATAAAATACCACACAGGGAAGAGCAGTGTCACACCAGAGGGAAAAGCTTATCATCTCAATATTGCCCTTGGGAAATAGAACCTCCTTAAAATCAGCAGCTTTGTCCATTTTGATGTAATTATTTCATTATTCACTGTGAGAAAATGAGGTTTTCCAACTCCCCCACCATCCAACAGGTTACTCGGACTCCCACAAAATGTTTAGTCTCTGCATTAAATTATTTTGGAGCTGTAAGACTCTCCCTGGCTTGAACAAGTTGAGATGGCTGATGCTCAGACTTCTGTAAGTGAGGGAAGTCCATGGAACACAGGAGCAGGGCAGCCCTGCCTTTGTGCAGATGCTTGTCACAGCCACAGTGGGCACTGGCTGACAGGGCTGCAGGGACCAGGAGCTGTGTGCACAGCAGACAGAGCTGGCTGCTGATTCCCATCCTCACAGCTTCTAAGGCTCTTCATCTCTTTGGTACAAATGCAGGTGCTGGAGGATGGGGGAGTTCTGGGCAGAAAGCTGAGAACTGACTCAACAGAGAACAGTAGTGCCCATGTCTGACTGGAGCCACTGACAATCTTGGATACTCTCTGGTGACACTGCTCACAAATATCCCTTTGCCACCCTTAGGACCATCTTCTCCACAGAAGATGTTCTCCTTAAATTTCTACCTTCTGTGAAAATATCAGCATATGGAAGACACTCCTCTGCATACAAAAAGCAGTGAATGGAAACATTCTCTGTATTTGGACACCAGGCAATGCCAATATAACCCAAAGAAAAGCAGGAGAAGAGTTCTGCAGTGAAAAATGTCATCAGCAGTGAGG
Source organism: Horornis vulcanius (assembly GCA_013401035.1). NCBI lineage: Eukaryota > Metazoa > Chordata > Aves > Passeriformes > Scotocercidae > Horornis > Horornis vulcanius. Next base: position 48,386 of record VZUA01086048.1, read on the forward strand.
CTCAGCCCAGACTGCAGCAGTTGCCAGGTTAAAATGAACAGAGCAGTTTGGGCTGTGATCACCTTACACTTTGGAGGCTTTTCACTGGCCTTTTTTCTGCAGCTGAATTTCTCACACATTAGACAATTTAAGTAGTGATTCAATCCACTGCAATCTCCTCCTGAGTCATTACTGGAGCAACTCCTGTACAATGGTAAAGCATTTTAAACAAATAGCTCTACCTTGCCTGAGATGAGTTGCAAACCCCAGTTGGTTAAAACTAGACATTCAGACAAAAGAGATTTCAATTCTCACAGGTGAGATCCATTTACATCCACTGATGCTTTTTTATTTTAGCAATTCAGTGCTATCTTTAAGCCTCTTTGTGAAAGTATTCAGTGAGACTCTACCTTTTATCATGTATTTGTAATATTTACTCATATAAAAAAGACCTTGATGATCTGGACAGCAGCCATAGCTTTCCAGATGAAAAAACAAATAGCTTTACCATTAAAATTATTAACTAATTGGAGCAGTTCTTCAGTAATGGCAGAAGAGGAGACTACTCTCTCTCTCCCATATGTGAAGAAGCAGTTTTGGTGCTTCTGTGCATTGTGGAAAAGCAGCTCTACCCACAGGAGGGCAGTGCTAGATCAGCCGTTTCTATTTCTGCAATATGCTCTCCCAGCACACCACCTGAAGAGCTGCTTCCTTCTCTTTTATATTGTCATTGTGTATGGAGAGTGGCAGACACAGTACCAGCCCTCACAGCACTCCATGGTGACCATGTCTTTCACTCTGTGTCCAGCCTGAGCCAGATAAAAGCTTTCCTTAGCTGCAGTGCTGCCCCAAAGATCTGCACTTGTAGGAATGCTCAGCACTGGGTCAGGGTTCAGCCCTGCAGACAATTGGCTCAGTATTAAGCCCAGCAACCACCTAGACTTGTACGCTTAATTCCAACACCATTATAGACTAATATCACCACTGCCTGTACAGCAGTAGCTGAGCCAAATCCAAACTCTGTGTGTGCAAGATAGACACACAGACATGGCTTGCCTAATATTAATATTTTTGCCCAGTTGTTTGTACCGACACCAGCAGTGTTGACAAAAAGCAAGCAATGCATTTTGATAAATCTGAAGAGTTGTGTTTGGCTTCCCAAGCAGCTCTGCAGGCAGCTTCACAAAAGGGACTGACATGCTCCTGCAAACCAGGAGTCTTCAGGGAAGAGGAAGGAGATGAAGCAAATGTTTCTCAAGTTCAGCTCAGCAATCTTCTGTGCAAACAGAAAAACTCTGAAGCGAAGGCAACCACAGAGCTATTTTGACTAAATAAGCCTGGGATCACTGAATCTTTCTTCCTGCTGAGTTCTAAAAAAGGAATGGGAAAAATGCCCAGTGCCAGTCAGTAAAAGTAAAGGTTTTCAAAACACCCCCTTTTTGACTTTATCCCTTGTTCCACTACATCTATAAATTCTTTGCTAGATTTAGTATTTTTAAAGAAAAATCATGAAAACATAGAATGGTTTGTGTTGGGAGGGAC
>VZUA01086050.1:0-13080 GCA_013401035.1 Horornis vulcanius
AACATCATTATTTCAAAAAGGTAATTTACATGCATATTCAGCTGTTAGCTTTTAAAAATTAAATATTAGTCTAGTTGAAATTGAGGTTGGGGTCAGTAGGCACAAATCTTGTATTTGTGTAATTTCCCTTGTTCTTAGAGAAATGGGGTGGGGTTTGATAGTTGTGTGATGCTTCTTTACACAGAAGTTATGCTGCCAGGTCAAAACCTCGTTTCATGCCAGAATCTAAGAGAAGGCTCAGTGGTCTCCTGTTCCTGACCTCAAAAACCAACAGTCAAACATAATTTTAGCCAAAAATATTAAATGAAGCACATTAGCTTAGACTTCACTTGGATAATCTAAAGCTCATGTCTATTAAGCAGTAGGGAACTGAGTCTTAATTTGCTTCTGCATCTCTCACTCCAGGCTTATCTACCTAGGCCTTTTTGCACAAGACTGAATTCTATTTTAGTTAGTTTGGGGGTGGGGTTTGGGTTTTTTGTTTGTTTGGGGGTTTGGTTTGGTTTGTTGTTTTTTACTAAAATAGTTTTAACAGAATTAGTTCAATGAAAAACCCATAGAAGCAAAACACCAAACCAAAAAAACCAAACACACATACAGGACTCCCAGTAAGACTTGACTTCTTGGACTAATGTGAAACAAGATGAAGAGATGATCTCAGCTCTCAGGGTTGATGAAAAAACTTAGCAGATAAATACTCAAAACTCTTGAGTGGAGGAACAAACTCACTTTTCCTTATAAAGAATTCTTAGTGGGTTTTATTCTTCATGAAAGGTTCTGGTCAGCTTGTAGCAAGGCTCCAAAAGTGAAGTTCATGTTGCTGAACTGACTGCTTAGCAGCAAATGGAAAGTGAAGGGCTTTTTCCACATCTTACAGACCCAGGCACTGTCTTTTTGTAACTCTTGTGTGTATTTTTTCCCCTGCGGTTACAGGTCTCAAACACGATGAACTTTAGCACAGCCCGTGACCAGCAATGGTGACAGCTCCAGAGTCTTCTGGGAAGGACTGAACAGGATTTACAGCTGTTACATTGGCACTATTTGCAACATTGCTAATGTGAAGTCAAGTATTTTATAACTTAAAGTGTTATTTAAAACATTTTAAATGCAATACAAAAAAGAGAAATCCATAGGTACCTGGGGGTTTGGGGTTTTTCAGCCAGTATGGAGCAGCTTTCCCGATTGCTTTGCTTTTTTTTTTCCTTCTTTAAAGTACAGTTTGCCCAGAAGACTTTGGAATATGAAGAAAGATGTGTTCAGCATTGTCAGTCTGGGGGAGGACGCACATTAAATATGTACTTGAAAACTGTTTTGTGCATATCCCATGCATTATGCTACTATATTTAAGTGTCAGAAATTTTGGTTATATGCCCATAGTTTGGTCCCTCAAGAAATGCTGTGGTCACAAAAAAGAATTTCATAAAGAATAAGATGTCTAATTTAGACTACACAAAGATAACTCCACATGGAAACCAAAGCAAGGAATGACACTCTTTATTTATTATGCAGGATTGCTGCACTCTTACAGATTTTTAAAACTAATTTTTGATTCTTAGGCTCCTTTTGGCCAGTTAAAGAGTGTGTGGTAAAATTCCATTATGGTTTCGGTTGAGGTGATTTTCCACCCAGCGTACATTGCATCAGAAGGTCAAAGAAAGCTGCTTTTACTCACTTTTGATTATCATCCTGTTTATAACTGAAAATAAAATAATAAAACTCCTGAGTATTTTTTGACTATCAGTGGTGTCTTTCTGTAATTTTCTAAACCTGTACTCACAAAACCGTTGCTTTAATGGGATACTGACATTTTGATCCCACAAAAATTGCAGGGAAAAGTTCTTGCAATACACATTATTTGAAAAGGGGAATTTTGTGTCTTAAAGTGAAATTTAGTGCCTTAAATACACACCCTGTTGTTCAGGCTGTGCTGGTTTCAAAATGGGATTGGATGAGACCACACATTCTTATAAGAAATCTTCCAGTTTAATTGTTTGAAATTATAAAAGACCAGGTAATTTGCACTAAGTGGGCAAATCAGCAAGGATTGCACACTATTTCCATAGCAGCAAATAACTGAATAAACAATAAGAGAAATTAAGCAGATTTTGTATCCACTGTCATTGTCCTCAGCTGTTGGTTATTTACAATTTCTTACTGTAAGAGTGAGTATTTAAAATCACACCATGCTGATACTTTTCAAGCCATATTACTAAGGAATGTGAGACATGCAGATGTTTTTACAGCTCTTTATATTTTCTGTGGTTTTGCTTTTATGTATTTTGAACAGTTTTAACATGTCACATACAGATTTTTAGATGCCTGTTGAGGGATTTCCTTTGCATGAAGTACCCAATGGAGTATTTCCTGTGTAACCCAATAGGAGAAGTCAGTAAAGCCTAATGTCAGTTCTCTTTATGTCTGTCCCATTGCAGTGCAGGACTGTTCTGTTAGGCTTGTTCTCTCAATTACTTCAGGATATCCAGCAAGTCAAACATATTTGAACATAAACTTCAAGTTGGTATTTTTGTACCATAGAGATGGACTTGTAATTGACATAGGAGATGCCTATGCACCACTACTATAAATTCCATGCATAACAAGAAAGTAACTGATTTGCCATAGCAGAGAACAAAATCCCCAAACCATTATTCAACTGCTTGCTGCAGTATTTTATTTTCAAAATATTTTTCTGAGCTTATTCTTCTATCTTGCTGCCTGCCTGTGCAGCAGCATTGCACATGGATCTGCCTTGGTATCCCAAGCTAGAAGCATATATTGGAAAACTTGCTTTAGGACAGAAGTTAAAGGTTCTTTAAGAAACCTTAGTTCTCTTTAATTATGATTATCTCTATGAGAATGTTATGCAGTATAAAAGGTGGTTAATTCATGCTCTGATTTCATGTTCATTTTCTCTGCAGCATCCTGTTCTTTTTAAAATTGGCTCTACTGGCTTTAAAAAAAGAAATAGTTCTTTAAATACTATTTCCTTGAGATTGCTTAAATGATTAGAATATAATTTTATAAATGTAATTTGCTGAAGGTATTTTGAAGATGTAAAAGGTTTCATGCATTTTTCTACAGTGTTTTATATATTTGTACAAAATATTCTAGTGTTTCCTTTTCCTGCATAATATTACTTTCAAAGAAAGCTCTTTTTTTTGAGATATACAATGGTTTATAAAATAAGAAAGGTCCCACAAATATATTCACTACTTTTTAAAGATCTCTTTAAGGCAGCACTTTAAGCCATTAGCATGTAATTATATTTTTAATACTAAATCAATGGATTGTGTATGATGCACAAAATATTAAAAGGTACCACTGGAGGAAAAAAAGAAAAATGGATTATTTTCTGTTCTCCCTTTTTGTATTACACAGTAACCATTCACTACTTGGTTAACAGATCTAAAGAAAAACAATGACAGCAAGTCCTCAACTGTCTTTCATCTATAAGGAAGTGTTTTTGCAGGGAAGCAACAGCAACGTTCAAAACAAGGCATCTGCTGTGAGGTGAGGTTGTAGAGATGCAGAGAGAGCTGATTTTTTTATATCCAGTCTGTGTGCTCTGCCTTTTGAAAGGGAAGAAGACACATCCTAGTTTAGTGTTGCCAAAACCTGGTGTAACTCAGTAAATAAGCAAAAGAATATTTCAACTATTCAAATGAAGGGGTTTTACAATTTTTATTTCTAGGACAGTGTCTTTTCTATGTCTTGATCTTCTTGAGATCAGGTGGTAAGTTTCACAGAAAATGAACAAGCCAGGCATTAGTGCAGTATTGTTGATGAACCAGAGCTTTAGTATTAAAAATATTTCTCAGTAAGGTTCCTTTTAATCCATTCCCTGAATCAAGTACTTGCCTTCAGTCTGAGACTTCATGGAATCACAGGATACCAGGTTGGAAAGCACCTCAAGGGTCACCTGCTCCAGCCTTCTTTGGCAAAAGCACAGTCACAAGATAACCCAGCACCCAGTCAGGCAAATCTGTGTCCAGCACTGGGGAATCCAGCACTTTCCGGGGATATTCCAAGGGCGGGTTGCTCTCACTGTGAACTCAGCACTCTGCAGGGCTTCTACACGTGCTGTAGCTGCCTGCTGAACGTCCGAGGTGCTCTTCCACACGGAACCTGGCTGCGTCCTCCTCCCGTCCCCTGCCTGCAGGAGTGCCCTGTGCCTTTCTGCACAGCTTCAAACCTGAAGAGCAGGGAGAGAAAAAAAAGGGAAGACAAATACACAGCAGTGCTTTCTTGTCATCATAAATATCTTTATTGTGAAAAATACCATAAAATAATTCCCACAGTTCTAGAAAAAACAGCTCTTGCTTTGTAGATTTATGATTCCATATAAAGACATTTTATAATTTGAAACAGCTGATAAATCTCTGGCTACCTTGACTTATCCTTCTTAAAACATGAAACTGCTACTTAGTGATTTGCTGAGGGCAAAAAAAAAAGTTATTCTCCCATTTATTTTGTACAGCTTTATGGATAAAAGTGTGTATTACAGAGCAAACAATACCTTACAATAAGGCACTTTTAAATACAACTAACCTGCTATGCTATCCTGGCTAATTTCCAGCAAAGCTCCTATAAATCACAGCCCTAAACAGAAGAATAATTCTTGTTCCAAACACTGGTCTGAAAAGATAACAAGCTTTAAGGTTTTTTTCTTTTTAAAAAGTTTAAACACATTTTCTGCATGTTGCAAGTTTGAGCTCTTCAGTTTATAATTCACTTTGAATCTCTTTTAATACTGATCAATTATTATATCAGTATTTTAGCAAGTAAAATATGCTTGCCCCCCTTTCATTTTAAAACAAGTTGGAAATGAGTTTATTAAAACTGAACGAACTCCACAGAGAGTCTGCATCTACAGCCAGGCCAATGATGGGAACGATGCTTCATGCACATCTCAGGGTTGACAAACTACTGAGACATTTACTTCAATGTTCAGTTACTGAACATTATTGCACTACAGCCACCCACGAATAAATAAAAAGGCGAATTCAGCTTCCTTGTGTGGCGCCTGCATCATTAACACTCAGCGTGGTACCAGCGCTTCATTTTCCAGAGTCACATCAGGAAATGCAGCGCGGGAGCTGGAGAGCCTTCCAATGTAAATGGTTTCTCTTTAACACAGCTTTGTCTTTCTGTGTTTCCAGAATACCTCAAAACAGCATCAGGGTGGTAACACTTCTTGTAAACAGCAGCTGCTCAATACTAGGAAAGCCTTGTTCTCCACTGTCGCTTTTTGCTATTGTTTCCAAGAACCTGTCTTCCAACAGAAGCAATCTATGAACAGCAATTGTGCATTAATCATCTTCCTTCTTCTACTGACTACATTCAAACCTTTTTTGTTCTTAAAATGTAATTTTCCCGTTCCCATTTATTTGTTTTCAAAATGCACACAGTTTGTTTTTGTTCCTGAATGCTCCTGGCCTACAGCAGCACTGTCCTGCTGCCTCCAAGAAACAAACCCACACTGCTCCAACATCAGTGCCTTGTATGAAGAATTCAGCCATGAGGGAACGTCTTACTCCTTCTCTAGACAAAAAAAAAGTAAAAAAATTAAGCCCCAGAAAACAATTCTCTCAGCTCAAGCTTTTAAAGCTGCACAAGGGCAGTCTTTTGAAGGAGGGCTTATTCCCAGCAGTGCCCTGGCACACAAGTGCAGCTGTCTGTAGTCTTTATGTGACTTCCCACAGCCCAGCCACTCCTGCCATGTACAAGATTGGGTACATTGCTTACGTTGCTCATTCAACACTCATCTAAAAGCAGCCCCTGATGTGGTGAACAAGGCAGTACAAGTGTTACAGTGGTTCACACACAACCCCAGGGGCAGCACGGCTGGGTGGGGCTCAACCCTCAGGGCACAGGGCCGACAAGAGCCATGGGACAGGCTCCCCCACACCCACCTGCCCAATTTATGGACTGCCAGCAGGCAGCAGGGGCACAGAGGCCAAGCCCATGGGGCAGCAGGTTCCTCACAGCACAGTCAGTTCCTGTGTCTGAGCCCCAGCTCCTGAGAGCCATGCCAGTCTTGAGTGCTCTGAATGCCCCTAAGCATCTCCAACAAAAGCAAAAACGTTTCCAACAGGCCACAAGCACAAGTTAAACTTGTAGAAAGTCATTCAACTTAGTGAACATCCAACACTGGAGTTTATAGGCTGCTGTGGCAGTTTTGTACCATAATCCATTAGAAATCACCCCACAAGATCCTCAGTTTGAAGATAAATTTGTGAACACTGATCTTTAAATTGCTGTTGAAAAGCTTTTTACAAAGCCACATGGCCCGCACTTATGTTGGTGAAGTACTTGAGGCAGGAGCCAAGAGTTCTCCTTCAACAGCAACTTCATCTACAGTAAGAAAAATCCCCCCTTTCAGCTGAAGGCCTTATTTGCTAATTTCATTTGTTTTACTGAGGCTGCTTAGGTTTTCAAGTACCAGGAGTTGAAGCGAGAGAAGATTCCTATCAACTGATTATTGTTTTCCAGTTAAAATCCAATCAAGAGAACACTGATGAACTGTAATTCTTGCATTCCAAGAAAATGGCTGCTGATGAAACTCAGTAATTATGTCAGTAATTATGACAGATGCAGTTACAAAACAAGAAGACCCCTCACTCGTACCAGCTGCAGCCCCGGTAACACCACACAGCGCATTCGCATGACTCCACCAACTACACCAAACCCATTTTAAATACGTGCATAAAGAAAAAAACTCAAAAACAAACTTTTGGGAAGGCTAGTGGGAAGTGAGTCCCTCTTTTTGCACACAGCTGTCTCTGCAGTACCGATGCTGTTACATAAAATGCAAAATTACTACAATTTCATGTAGTACTAGCTCCCTGTTGCATCACCCAGCAGAACTGAAATTGTATGACAGGGTAAGGCTGGAGTTAATATCACATTCCTGCAGTACACTCACATCACAACCTGCCTCAGTTCTGATTTTATGTGCAGAACCAACAAATTGCTGCAGAGTCAGGGAAACGTCACATCAAATTTTCTGCTCAAATCTCAAGCAGATATTTTTTTAAAGTGCAAACTACTCAAAAATCATACCTAAACAAACACCCAAAATCACATTCAGAAAAGAAGTGTTTTGAAAAACAAGTCCTTCCCCCCACCCCCACCTCACTGCTGACAACTCCACCGAAGAAATCACCCCAATTAATTTCAGGTTAGTGAACAACAAAGTGAGCAGGTATTTCAGATACAGTTACTCCCAAGCACTCTTTGTCCAGAGTGATTGTTGGGACTGGTTCAGTGCACAGCCTCTTCCCCACCTCTGGCACTGCCAACACTGATCCAGCACGTGGTCACTTGGGTTTCCTCTTAAAAATACTGGGAGATGGATCATTCTGCTGAGCACAACCAACAGTTTGTTAACTTAGAGACTACTGCAACTACCCTTGCCATGTTTATTAGGCCCCAATCCAGAAAAGTATTTACATGCATTTTTATCTTTAAGCATATACTTGAGTTCTAAATGTAAGTGTTGTCCTAGGTAGCATCTTACTGTTTTTTCCATCCGTAGGAATAAATATGTCCTGCATATCCACAGCAAATACATAGGCAGCACAACCCCCATCCGCATGTGCTTGTCAAACTCATCACAAACCAAACGCAATGAAAGAAAAAAGGAGCTTTCTTCCAGTGCAGTAAGACTCTGGATTAAGGACAACATTATAGAAATTAAGATTTTGGGTCTTGAACTGAGAGACTTTTTATTTTTCAATGATTTAAGTAAAAAACAGCAGCAGCCACCAGAAACAGTCTTGGCTCTAACTGAAGTGAAATTTAAATGTAAATGGTCCTCCTCCAGAACCGAAGGGGTTGAATCCTTGCCACGTGTTCCAGCTCCTGTGGAAAGGGTTGTTGCCACCCTGCTGACTCTCTGCATCCAGTGGGTCCTCTCCTGCATCAAACTTCCGCCTCATTTCTGGAGGAAACAAAACCAAGGAGGAATCATGGCATAGTGTATAACAGGGTTTCCCTGGAGTACTTCAGTTGCTGCTATAATCTAAATGCAGTTTGCAATAGCACTTGAAGCAGGAGTCACACATACGCTCAACAGAAGTATAACCAGAGTTAGTCTATCCTAGAAATCTCTATAAGATGTTATCCCTAGAAGAGATCTTCAAAATACAATTTTTATTTGACTTTTAACAAAAGTCACTGAAACACAATAATTAAAGATTACATCTGACTTCACGCAAGAGATTGGATACAAGTATTAGTGCACTGCTTTCTCAAGATGGGTAAGGGCAGAAAGGGAAAAAGGGAAGCTGAAATGCTTGTTATAACTTACTTTTGTTTTGACCTTGGTGTAAAAAAAAGTAACTAAAAATATGAAGCCACTGCATCATTACCTGGGTCAGTGAGGACTTCTTTTGCAGCTGCAATATCGATGAATTTCTTCTCTGCTTTCTTCTTTTCTTCCTCACTCTGGAAGTTATCAGGGTGCCACTGGGACGCCAGCTTTCTGTAAGCTTTTATGATTTCTTGCTTTCGAGCATTTCTGGATGGATAAAATTACAGATAGCTTCATTTTCTGATTGCTCGTGTGCCACATCAATGAAGTTTATTTTAAACACTGAGACATTAATTAAGGAAAGTTATGAGGTGCTGTTAACATTCTGCAAGTGGCATTGAAGACTCTTTACACAAAACAAAGGAAGCGAGTTGCAACCTTAAGCAAAGATTCCACACTCTCTCCTTCACCACCCATATACTTCTCTTGGAAAGATGCTACTGCCAGTGACTCTGCAGAATACAGTTCTCAGTCTCAGGAATTTGCCATCAGATAAATAACAAAAAACAGAGATCAAATTAGTTCACAATTGGAAGGACGACCAATACTAGTTCAGAACTTTGCCTGCTCCTCATTAGCAAGGGAAGTTGTTCAGCCAGTCCTTCCAGACTCTTCCAATCTATCACACTATCTGCCACAATTTTTGTTACTCTCAGTAATTCTTGTCAGTCTTCATTTTTCCCCCAACTCATTCATAGGACTCAGGATCACCTATACTAAGAATTTATTGCCCCTCTTCCCGCTGTTGTTTTTCCATTCTTTCTAAAGGAATGGTAAACAAATGCCACTTTACAAGCTGCACACTAAAAATTAGTACAGCAGAAGAGTGAAGATAGCACAATACAGAACAAAAATTAACATTCAGCAGAACAAATTCAAGTGATCAGCCCTAGAAGTACTGGTTTAAATAACCACCTTTCACATCATCATCTCTGGAATTAGTATCTCACCTTTTTACTCCCAGGATTTTATAATAATCCCTCTTCTGAGATTGCTTCAGCATTCTCTGGGCACGTTCCAGCCCTTCCCGAATCTGTTGGTCATTTTCACTGTTGGCTTGAGCAGTCTCATAGTCTTTAATAGCTTTTAGAAAAAAAGTCAATGAAAAAAGGTTATACAACTCTACAAACTTCCAGTTAAAGAACTCAGCCACTCAACAAAACTGAAGCTTTGTTATTACCATATATAAAAAGCAAAACTTTGGTTGACGTGTTTTGCAGGGTTTTTTTCTAAATTATTAAACCTTGATATAGAGGAAATTCTCTTTCACATATGAATTAGATCATTTTCTTTCTTGAGGTTCATCACAGTTGTGGGAAATGAAAGAGAAGGGAGGGTACCAATGCAGGTTGCAGCATTCTCTAGACATGACAACAGCCACAAGGATGAACATAATGAGTAGCTAGGACTGGGGTGAGGAAACAGAAACCAAGAAGAAAGATTCAGCAATGAGTACTTGAAAAACCCACTGCACAAGTCCCACATTGTTGTTCAACTGAGGGATGAATTAACCAGAGTTTTTTAATAAATATTCATTCTTCTCCCCGAGTCTGCACTGGATCAACACAATAGAAAGTCACTGTCTCTTTAGTGACTATAAAGACAGATTTCAGACTACGAGTAAGTTCATGTTATTAGCAAAAGGCAAACAGTGGCTTTTTTACACCTCTGCATGCATAATATGCAGTTATATTTCAGTGGTTTTGTTCCAAAGGCATGCTCTCACTTTTATTTCAAGACAGCATTTCTCAGGAATGAAAGCAGGAAAAGAAATTTTTAAGAAATTTGAGGTCTACACTTCTTTAAGTAAATTCTGTTATTATTGCAAATGCTTAATACAGCAAGTTTATCTATTCTTTAATACCAAAATTTATCAAGAGAAGCAAGTTGAAGTCTTTAATGAGACTGCTCCTCTTTCACTGTCATAATCCTCAAGGTCTCATTCGCAGATCCAAGTCTCTTAGGTTTCTCAAGTTAGACAAAGTACTTGCATCAGATTATTTCCAAGCAGATGCTATTTCTCAGCAGGTGTTACATTTGTTTTTCACTGTTTCTGAGCAAGACAGCAGGAAGTGCTAATGAATTTGTATTACCCAGACATCTGATACTACTGCAATCTTGTTTCAGTTACTGAAAAAAAAAAAAAAAAGTCCAAAAAGTATTGCCAGAGCCCAAACAATTTCCTAGGCTACTACAAACCAAACAAAATTTCTATTCATTTTCACATCACAAGACACTGCCTTTGCTGCTTAAAGCATTTTGGCTTCTACTGGTGTTTTTAATAATTTGTCCCATCATTAAAAAAAAAAAAACCCAGTGTGCACTAATACATGTGCTGAATATATGCTATCAAAAGTAATAAAAGCAGTGAAAATGCAGGGATTTCATTATGCTGCTTTATTGCTCCAATAATTTTAAGCCCCACTGAACTTAAATCTGCTTCAGGTAATACTATGAGGGGCTAGCAGAATGTCCTGCCAAATGCAGGTCAGATTGTTCAGCCTCACTGAGCACCACATCACCTACAGCACCATCGTGGGAAACCTGCTCAGGGGTCAACTATTTGCCATGACAGTATTGGATTTCTCTTCTTTTTTTTTTTCCTAAATCAACTTCCTTATTTAAAGACTGCAAGGGAAGTCCCTTAGCACAAGGGAAGGTGTTCCAGTGCTGCACACTGCAGAGGGAATGAATGCATCCAGCACACTCAGCAAGTACACATTGTACTTTCCCTCTACTTTTGATGGTACACTCCAGTGTAGGGATTTTCCTCTTTCAGGGAGCTAATTGCTCTCTCCGTCTGAGGGGTGAGGGCTGGAAGCAGCTGCAGCAGGATGGCAGCTTCACGACCACAAGAAGTTTGCTATGCAGCCAGGAGACTTATTACTAATTCCTAGTATGTCAAGTGAGATATTTAATCAATTCTTTTGAGCCACTATTTCTAAAAGCAGTAGTTCCTCACAAACAAACACAACAGTCACTGCTGCTTCTTACTGGCCTGCTATTTCAGAAAGCTTCCTTTCATCTTGCTCCATGACATGAAAAAAACAACTAATTCCCAGCATCACTTTCAATTTAAATACTTCAGTCAAACCTAATTCTCATTATTTCAATATAAGAATCTTCACAATCTCTCAAATGGTAATGATATTGCATCTCTAAACAACTTCACTGGCTTTGGTATCTTGTGAATTTTTAAAACAGAGACAGATTGATTCTGTATGTGCAATGATGGCACATTTCCCATCAAACATGAGTAACTGCAGACAATCTACATCCATGCCAAGACTCTTAGAGAAATAACAGAACCAGTTTATGCTCTTACTGAAACCTCAATAGTAGTAGAGTGAGGAAGGAAAAAAAGAAAACAGAAAAAAATCACTATGTTCTGACCAATTTTGAATCAGCAAGGCAGATTTTTTCCTTTTTTGACAAAACTTGTGCTCTAGACAGATAGACTCCTGTACTTATGAGGTATGCCAGAAATGAAGTCATTAAACATCTGTCTCTGTAGACAAGCCCTGGATCCCATGTGATTATGAAGTAATTAAAACCATTTCAGAACACAGCTTTACATAGTGAACTGCATCTTGAACACTTAACAATAATCACCTTCGAAGTTCTGAATTACAAGTACTTTGAAATTTCCTACCTTTAACAGGAAAATAGGTGCCTCCAGCTTGAAAATTTTTTTGAGGGAAGAATGAAAATCATTTTTCCCCTTTAAATATGAGACTACAATTTTAATTCCTCTGGTGTTCTCCATGGCACATAGAAACCAGCCATCAAAGGATAAATGAAGACACCTCCAGGCAGATGAACATTAATGGGCTGTAATGCTGCTGATGGAGGTTCTGCTGGAAGGCAGAGTGCAACTACAACCATCTCACTGCTGTCAAGGGCAGGACGAAGGCACAGGAGATGCTACAGAACCTGGAGAAGCACAGTTCTGCTCTAGCATGATTGGAACCAGGCTAGACCAAGCAAGCAGGCACCAGTACAGGAAATAAGCTCTCCCAGATCCCAGGTATGTCCCCTCCGTTTCCCTATACCCTGTAACAGGGAGGCATTTGCCCCGGCACAAGATCAGGTTGGCTGTCTGCATTTGTGCAGAGCCTTGTTACAAAACTTTTCTTTCCTCCAATTCCCAACAGTTTGAGTCACCCTCCCTGGAGGTATTTAGAACTGATGCAGATAGGGCACTTGGGGACACAGTTTAGTGGTGGACTTGATAATCTTAGAGATAACTTCTATCACTCCATGTAATAGGATGCATTGTACAGAAACTCCATATGGAAAATGCAGCCTCAGGAATAGAATCAGTTTACTCTCTGAGCAACACTACAGAGATCCACGGAGGAGAAGCAATGCCTGCTACCTTCCTCCACCCTCAGCACATGCTAGGGTAGTATTACTTCATGCTGCCATCTCAAGACATGAAAATGGAGCTCCTAAAATGGATCTACATTACCCTAGCTCTAATTACCTTTTACTTCTAAATGCAATTCTCTGACATTGCTGACTACATAAAACATGTCTGAGTTGAGTAAGCTGCACAGACTCACAAAACATCCTCAACACAGTCCACTGTTACAAAGACTACTCTGCTGTAGATAAAACAAGTACATTCCACTTACACTAATCAAGACAAAATTACCACAAGCATTTTTGCAAATCTGCAACTACCAGGGCTAATTAAGGATAACAGTGTAGAATCAAAGTGCATGTTAAAAAAAACCTCTTTGAAATGCTGACTACATTTTAAA
>VZUA01086063.1:0-10074 GCA_013401035.1 Horornis vulcanius
CATGAATGGAAATCAGACATGGAAATAGTGGAGGGTTCTCCCCGAATAGTTTAGTTGGTGGCTATTGTTAGATTTTTAAGATCTACCTGTCCTTTTAATTTAATTAAATTTTACTATAAGGTCATCCTTGCTGCAGACAGATTTATTACAAGTGGAAATATGTAGGGGAGCAAGTGGAGGACTAGAAGTTAGACTAGACCACATGTTGGAAAGAAATGAAAAATAATATTTTTGGAAAAAAAACCCTGAAAGTTGGAGAGCTAGAATAACTGCTTCATTGCTGTGGGAAGGAGGGAAAAGAAGCAGAGACAAAATTGTAGCTCTCTCCTTGACTCTTACAAACAATGTTCCTGTAGGTCAAGAGGACTCGTAGATAATATTTTGCACTGAATAGCCTCATACACTTCCTTTACTTTTATCCCTTCAAGAATTAAAAGGTGAAAGACTAAAGGAGCACAGAATTTCTCAAGTTGGAAGGGACCCATGAAGATCAAGAATCACAGAATGGATAAGGTTGGCAGGAACCATCAGTGGAGTAATCTGGTTCAACCTCCCTGCTCAAGTAGGGTCATCCCAGAGCATGTGGCACAGGATCGTACCCAGATGGTTCTTGTGGATGTCCAGTGAGGGAGACTCCACAACCTCTCCGGGCAATCTGTNATGTCCAGTGAGGGAGACTCCACAACCTCTCCGGGCAATCTGTGCCAGTGCACAGTCATTTGCAAAGTAAAGTTCTTCCTCATGTTCAAGTGGAACTTCCCTGTGCATCAGTTTGTGTCCATTGCCCCTTGCCCTATTTCTCAGCACCACTCAAACAGAGGCTTCATCCTCTTGACACCCTCCCTTCAGATACTTGAATACATTGACAAGATCTTCCTCCTAGCTGTCTCAGCTTTTCCTCATAATTGAGGCTGCAGTCCCCTAATCATCTTCATAGCCCTTGACTAGGCCTGGTGCAGGAGCTCCATGTCTTTCTCATCTTAAGGAGGCCAGAATTGGACACAGTTCTCCACAAAAAGCCTCACCAGGGCAGGACAGAGTAATGAGGCACTAACTATCACCTCCCTCAACCTGCTGGCAATGTTCTTGCTGATGCACCCCAGGACACCACTGGCCTTCTTGGTCACCAGATCACACTGCTAGCTCATGGACAGCTTGTTGTCCACCAGGAACCTCAGGTCCTTCTCCTCAGAACTGCTTTCCAGCAGATCAGATCCCAGCCTGTGCTGGTACCTGGGGTTATTCCTCCCCAGTGCAGGACCATGCATTGCTCTTGTCAAATTTCAGACAAATTTCATCAGAATTTCAGTTCCTCTCTGCCCATGTCTCCACTCAATCAAGGCCTTTCAGAAGGGCTGCATAGCCCTCTGGGGTACTGGCCACTGCTCCCAGTTCTGCATCATCAATGAACTTGCTGAGGAAGCATCTCTCTCTTCATCCAAATGGGACAAAGTACTTGAAACAGGCCTCCAGCTCGACACTGTGCCACTGAAGATGACCCTCTGGAATCCTCCATTCATCCAGTTATCAATCCACTTCACCATCCATTTACCCAGTCCACACTTCTGGACTTTGACAATAGAGGTAACAAAAAACAATCCAGCCCTTTGCTCCTTACAGAATTACCCGAGAATAAGCTATACACCTAAATAATTTAATGCTTGCCTATAGAGCTTGAGAAATTCCAGCAATTATTAGGCAATCACCATAAACATACATAACTCTCACCTTTCCAAGGTCTAAATGAGAAAAACAAAAGTTGTAAAAAATTCTGATGGGTGCAAGATTGAAAAACGCTTTGGAATAAGTGTTATGGTATGGCTGAAGACATCAAAGACTGCCATTTATTTCTGAGGCTAAAAGCTATTATACGGCTTCAACAGAAGTCTCCAGTTACTTTTGTGTTATGAAGTGCATCATAATTAAATTATTTAAAAGTTAAATGCTCGTGTGCTAAAAAAACTCAACATGGTAGACAAAAACATCCCTTGAGGTAAACTGCATTATTAGAATGATAGCTTTAGTGGAAGTTACTCTCCACAATTAGTCTTACTTAATTAGATGAAAAGTATTTTAAAAATGAAGAGAGGCTATGAAACATATATGCCAGTCACCTATAAATTAGCTACATTAATTATTAATATTATTGTCATCATCATCATCATCATCATCATCATCATTATTGTAGGCTTGCATTTTCCACTTGGTGACATTTTAATTTTTTTTTTCTCTACTCTAAGTTAATATCACAGTCAAACCAATATGTACAGGATGCCCACCATTCAGGAGATGATTTACACCCTTCACAAGAGAAGTTAACTGTGAAGAGAATCCAGTGCTCCTGTTAAATTAAGGCTTCATCCACTGTGTTCAATTACTGAGTAAATATGCACTAGGTGAATGCTTTGAATACCAAAACAATTAATTGCCTAAGTTGAGATACTTCTGTGCTATTTCTTACCATACTGTTGCTTGCTTTTGTATATGCTACCTCAAGTTCTTTTCAAAGTATGTTACAAAAGGCTCAAAAATCTGGTTTGTATATAGAATCTTTCAATGAAGAAATAACTTTAAGCTTTTCTGACGGATATTTTGGAACTACTTTTGGAAAAGTCCTCCTAGATAAAATATGCTGAAAACACTATCCAAAACTGGAGAAATATCAGTGGATGAAGAAATAGCTCAGTATTGGCAATTTTAAATGTACCACATAGAAAATTATAAACATCCCAATACAGTACTAAGGAAACCCCACATGCCAAGTCATTATTCTGCAATCCAGAGAAACATAGTGCCTCAGTAAAAAGGGGATTAGATCCATATCATGATTAGATGAACCTTGCTCAGAGAACATTTCTTTTGTGTCATTTGTGAATTGATTTGTGGGAGTTTGTACTTAGACATGTTAATTTCTCAGGTCATGTAACCATTCTACCTATGGAAAGAAATCAAGCATGTATGAATGAAAGCTAAAACTCTTGTTCTTACACTGTGAAAAAATAGTAATTTAGTATCTACAGGTTAGAGTGCTGTAGTTTTCAAGCTGTGGTACTTCCATTGTTTGCAATTCACAAAAGACTGCTTTGTTAATCCTCAGAATGACACATGAAGTAAAATTAAAGAGCAGAGAGTGTGAGATTAAGAGGAGAACCATAGTTCTGTCAGACTAGAGGAAAAAGGGTCAATTAAGCAGAAAAAGAAACCTTATTTTAGAATGTGGTGCTGAAAATAAACAAGAAGGGACAGTAGTGTATGTAAAGTGTATATTAAATTAATATTAGACATAATTTATTAATTTAATGCTTATTATAAAATATAGCATACTAATAGCTTGTTAAAACAAAGGTTTAGTGTAGCATTCTTAACCAACTGCAGTTTTCACAACTGATATAAACAGACAGAAACCTTCACTGAAAACTTGGTCCTTTGTTCCTGGATTTTTTGGCAGTCAGATACCATATTGTCCTCTCAAACAGCAATACAAGAGAGGAATGACAAAGGATGACAAAAGCTGACAGAAGAATGTATTCTAAATACCTGACTTTTTAGTTTGAATAAATGAGAAATACTACTTCCTTTCATCCCTTCCTGTCCTGGGTTAAAATGTTAGAAGTGCCCAAAGTATGTATTCTATCACCATCTCCATGAGCTGTTGAATCCAGGTGGGGCAGTGTTCCCCTTATCTTCTGCTAATGGCTCATCAATGCCTTGCCACATGACTCACAGGTAACTCCCCAGGAGCTATCTCTGTTTAATGGGCCATCAAGGACCCATCACATGACTCAGAGAATGATAACAGCCCATTGTGAGATGCTCCACCCAGGGGGAGGAGCCAAGAATTCCCACATGGATATAATCCAGGGTTTGGGACAGTACAGGAGGCCTTTTCCCCACTGGATTCCCAGAGGACAAGAGCTACCAGACCTTCTCTACAGGATCACTGCTTTGACAAGACCATTTCATCTGGACTGCTACTACCACCCTAACAGGTTATCAGGTTGTATTCTGACTCTGTCAGTATTTTCTACTATTGAATTTATTTTATATTACTTTATTTTACTTCTTTTCTTCTTTCTCTTATTAAATTGTACTTCTGACTTGGAGTGTCTCACTGGTTTTGCTTTCAAACCAACACACTTGCTCATGCTTGCTCTCTTCTTCCCTCTCTTCTTCCCTCTCTTCTTCCCTCTCTTCTTCCCTCTCTTCTTCCCTCTCGACAGAATGAATAGGAAGGAAGGAAAAAACTATGTAAGTAAACAAGGAATGAAAAGACAAAGCATGAAAAATTACAGTCTCTGTAGTTGTCACTTACCATTTAGATTAAAAAAAATAGGTGGCCTTGAGATAGAAGCCAAATGGATTTAATCTGAAGACACTGAAATGTTTCACGCTCTTCTGCAAAAGTGTGATCTAATCCTATCATCATGCAGTGCCTGCAGGATGGCCAGGGTCTCAGGCCCAGCCAGCACAGGTTTAGGAGGAGCAGATCGTGTTTGACCAACCTGGTGTCCCTTTATGACCAGGTGACCCACCTGGTGGATGCAGGGAAGGCTGTGGATGTTGTCTATTTGGACATCAGCAAGGCCTTTGATGCTGTCTCCCACAGCACACTCCTGGAAAAGCTGGCAGCCCATGGCTTGGACAGGAGCACTCTCTGCTGGGTTGGGAACTGGTGGGATGGCCAGGCCCAGAGAGTGGTGGTGAATGGTGCTGGATCCAGCTGGTGGCCAGGCACCAGTGGTGTCCCTCAGGGGGCTGTGCTGGGGCCAGTTCTGTTCAATATTTTTGTTGATGACATGGATTCATTGAGTCTTTCATGGGTATTGAGTCTTTCATTAGTAAATTTGCAGACAACACTAAGCTGGGGGCACGTGTTGATCTGTTGGAAGGTAAGCGGGCTCTGCAGAGAGACCTGGAACAGTTGGATGGATGGGCAGAGTCCAGTAAGATGGAGTTTAATCAGTCCAAATGCCAAGTCCTGCACTTTGGCCACATAACCCCCTGCAATGCCATGGGCTGGGGACAGTGTGGCTGCACAGGGCCCAGGCAGAAAGGGACCTGGGGGTTCTGGTCGATATCCGACTGAACAGGAGCCAGCAGAGTGCCCTGGTGGCCAAGAAGGCCAAGGGCACCTGGCCTGGATCAGGAATGGTGTGGCCAGCAGGAGCAGGGAGGTCATTCTTCCCCTGTACCTGGCACAGGTGAGGCCACACCTTGAGTGCTGTGTCCAGCTCTGGGCCCCTCAGTTTAGGAAGGACCTTGAGATGCTTGAGCGTGTCCAGAGGAGGCAACGAGGCTGGAGAGGGGCTTGGAGCACAAACCCTGTGAGGAATGGCTGAGGGAGCTGGGGGTGTTTAGCCTGGAGAAAAGGAGACTCAGAGGTGACCTTATCACTCTACACCTTCCTAAAGGGTGCTTGTAGCCAGGTGGGAGTTGGTCTCTTTCTCCAGGCAGCAACTGACAGAACAAGAGGACACAGTCTCAGGCTGCATCAAAGGAAATATATGTTGGATATTAGGAAGACCTTTTTCACAGAAAGAGTGATTAAGTACTGGAATAGTCTGCCTAGAGAGGTGGTGGAGTCACCATCCCTGGATGTGTTTAAAAAAAGACTGGATGTGGCACTTGATGCCATGATCTAGTTGAGGTGTTAGGGCTGGGTTGGACTTGATGATCTTAAAGGTGTCTCTCTTCCAACCTACACATTCTGTGATTCTCCTGACTTCTGTCTTCCTAAAAGCTATGTTGATGTGCACCTATGCTGTTAGAGCAGCTGAGTCAATATGAAATTTTTACAGAGAGAATAAGGTTTGCTTTCCATTTTAATACAAGAACAAGATGGGCAGTTTTATTATGGCAGACCTCTTTCCTGATACAACAGATTCTGCTGCCTTGTTGCAAACCCAGATCTATATAGCTGTCACCAAACTTATTTAGTGAATTAATTCAACACAACGTTCTCAGTTCTGTTTTCAGTTACCTTGCCAAAAAAAAAGTGTCCTTCTGAATTGCATGAGTAACTGTTAATTCATTTTCTTATTCTACTCTTGAGATAACTTGTTAAATTAATCCTGTCTTCATTTATTTTATGGCGTCTTCATGTTTAAATGCTGACTTTGTGAACATCTGTTTCAGTCACTGTTGCAAAGCCATGACTTTTATGAGCCTTACATATTTTAGATAGATTTACTGTTGACCTTTGTTAAGAAGTTGAATGTTTTTGTTGTTACTAACATTTATATAATTGATATTGTTGATATTGTTAGTGCCACCAGGGTACTGCCTTTAAATGGAATACTATGTCTTGGCTGATAATCCCACTTAACCACACTAAATCAGATAATTGTTATTTAATTTTCTTGGCTTTGAAACAACATGTATCTTTAACCTCCTCAGTACTAGGAAACTATAAATTGCCACTCATTTCAAATACACCACTGGTGTAGTTTTTGAGTTTCTTTTCTTGTTTCCTGTTCCTCAGTTTCACTTACCATCAAATAATAAAAGATAATAATGCTGCTTAAGTCACTGCTATGTGACTGCTGAGAAATCCAACATAGTCTAAGATCAATGAGGAAATATTTTCTAATCTTTGAAAAAAATGCATTCTGGTGCAGAAAAGCAGCATGAATTAATTTGATTTCCAGTATGTAGATAAACTACTTGAATCAGAGGAAGTGTCTACTAAAGACATTTGCTCCATGGCATACATGGCCTGGCATATTGACTTTTGAAACTTTAGTTTTCTCTAAAGCACAAACTATTCTCACTATCATACATCAGCCCTTTTTGTTGTAAATTCAGATTCAAATGCACAGTTTCAGAGAAACAGTATCCCACTTACAATTTTCACATTGACGCTGAACTCAAATCAGTCATCCTTAAACAAAGAATAAACTGAATGTCCAGTAAAAGTGGTGAATATTTTAAAGCCCTCAATTTATTGAGCACATGGGATGAATTCTCTTTGCCTCCCACAGAAGCAATCCTAGCTTAACATATGGGCTAGTTTATCCATTTGGTGGCCAGTGGAGGCTGCTCAATTTAAATCTTATCAGATGATATGGAAGAAATCCTAGCCTGGTGAATGATAGGATGCCATTTATCCAACTGCCTCTTCCTTCCTGTTTCTTTCAGTAAATCCACAGGAAAAATCACATCACAGTGATGAGATAGATAAAAGAGGGAGCAAGCTCATATTACACTTTCCTATTGTTAGAGTTATTTAATACATCTT
Organism: Horornis vulcanius; assembly: GCA_013401035.1. Classification (NCBI taxonomy): domain Eukaryota; kingdom Metazoa; phylum Chordata; class Aves; order Passeriformes; family Scotocercidae; genus Horornis; species Horornis vulcanius. The sequence goes on from VZUA01086063.1 coordinate 7,238, forward strand.
ATTATAAAATCATGTTGATAATATCATCCAATTTGGGACTGAAGTTCTACTTTCCTGTTAAGCACCTCAATATGAATTTTTTGGCAAGTTTAGACAAACTGTTTTGGGTGGTTTTGAAAAAAAAAGTTTTGCTTGTATTCAAAAATATTATTTTAGGAAACCCTAAACCCCAATACTTACAGTTAGCTCCAAGAAATATAGCAGATGGAATTGTATGTACTGAATTAGCATCTGCAGAGAAATTTATGGAAAATATCTAATATATAAGCATCTGAAGCTTTCAAAAAATTGGTAAACGTGCATTGAGATTTTTTTACCATATCAGAAGCTGATATTTCCCAAAACCCATAGATCTTGAGGCATTTACCATTTATTCAAGATGCTTAAGGCTTTTAGCTCAGTGTCCTAGGACTAAGAAATGGGTTCAAGAAAAATAGAGATGGAGACTTCGTGGAGAACTTTGGAAGCAGAACCAGTGCTGCTAGCTGGCCAAGACAGAGCAGAAAGGGACTCAACAGTACAGAGAAGAGTTTTTCTGGAAAAAAAATGCAAAAGAGTAGGGATTCTTTTGAAGAAAAGACTGTGAGTAAAACAGTGGGTATGACAGCCTGCAACAAGGAGGAATATCCACAGTATTTAAGAGTAACTAGGCCACAAAAAAGAAAGTAGCAATGACAGCTAAGTGGTAAAACTGAAAAAAACAAGCTGGAGTGGTTGGGACAGGATTCAAAAAAAACCCAGAAGGAATATTTGCTGAAGTCCACATTAGATCCAAGATACCCTCACTACCTGCAAGTACAGCAGGTGTGATGGCCATTGCTGCCCCTCAGCTCCAGGGATACAGGTCCAGGAAGGCAATACTTCTCATGTTTTACTTTGATACCATGTGATTTTTAGAGATGGAAAGGACAGAGGAGTCAATGCTTTAGAATGATTTTTAAAACTTTAGAAATTTTCATATAAAGTATTCACTGAAAGAATGATTGGTGAGGTTATGAGCATGCAGAAGTAAAGAAATACCAATATTAAGAGTATTTTCAATTTCAGTCATTCAAGTATAGTTATTAAATAACCTGACATTTATTTTTATCTCGTTCTCCTTCAGTATAATGAAAAAAGCTTGATTTGAGCATATTACTCCAGTTGTCAAGTGATAGAAAGGATGCTGATGGGATCTCTCTCTCATCTGTTGCTGGAGTTTGGGGGTGTCACTGAAGACAGCTTGTGGAAGGGCTAGTGGAATAGGGCTAGTGGACAGGGCTAATGGAAGACTAAAGACAGCCTAGTTCTGAAAGCAGTGCTGTGTCATTTAAATTTCCAAGATGTCCTGCCACTGCTGTAGCATCTTTGCTATTTCGGACAAGTTATAAACCAAAGTTTTCATAGGCAGACACTAATTGCGCATTTCTATTTTATGGGTGGCGTTTTAAGACCATATTGAATAATCTGCAAAGTGCTGAGCATTCACAGCTGTAAGTGAGGTCAGTGATCCAATCCTCTGAATCTATTAAATGACAGAAAATGCTAATTATGCTGAAAAAGCCAGCCATATAGTTTTAAATTAGATACCTAAAATTACTGTACATTTAATAACAAGATTCCCATTCCTCAGTTGGACATCTTAGAGCAGGATTAATAATATTTTTGAATAAGAAAGTCAGAAAGAAGCCTGGACATTTACACCCATTAGGCTATTTTGAAATAATTGGCATATAGGTTATTTACCTCATGGTATAGAATTTTTTTCTCAGCATATCTCAAAAGTTAAGTCTGCAATAACAAAAAAAAAAAAAAAAAAANGGCAGTGATGCTCAAAATGAGGTATGAAGAGCTTTTGTCTGTAAAGCCAAAACTTGTCTAATTATATGGAATAGGTTTCTCAACTACCTTAAGATGGGTATAACCACAGTTGATTATCAGTATTACCTTGCTGATTATCAGTATTTTAAGTAAGAAGTTGCTGCATTTGCCATGATGTATGTGAATGTGCAGCTATAGGTAGAAAAGTATCAGCCCTATCTCTCTAGTAAACCAAAATTATTTTTATTTTTTATAAAATGCTTTGAAAATTTTTGATTCTCTGGGTTGAAGTCTGAGAAATGATGGACATAGTCTCTGCTATAGAATAGCATGTAATTCCAGCTACAATTCACTTTGTGTCCTTAAAATTAAATACATGACCTGGAATAATTTTCTCTCATTTCTAGAAATTACATGATATTTTATTTTTGAAACATACAGACTAAATGAAAACCACCATGCCACCAAGTGATTTTTGCAAACAGGCAAAGCAATGGAAATCTGGTAGAACTCTACCAGAATGGAGCACTTTGCTGCATCTAAATGTATTGGCATATCAAGAAGTATTTTGCCAATTAATCCTGCCTGCAGGCAGGATTTCTTTATAGGCTACCTACAAATGTCTTCTTTTCTTCAATTAGATTTTCTGTTTCTTTGTTCAGAAAAAGGCAACAAAGTTTTTACATTATATACATCAATCTGAAATATCTAGTCAACATACAAGCCTTTGAAAAATTGATAAATGTACACAGAGAGATTTTTTCCATATCAGAAGTTAAGATTCCCAAAACCTACAAATGTTAAGAAGTCAAAACACATTACTGTCAGAATGAGTTCTTTTATACTTTTGACTAATGGCTGAACTGCATACCTGCAATAAAGATAACACTAGAGAAAACACTGGCAGGCATTCTCATTTGCAGTGCTGAAACTGCCCATCTGACCAATATATCAATATAACTATACAAAATTAAACTAGACCTAGAACAATATCGACCTTATAAGATTCCCACCAAAAAAAAAAAAAAAAAAAAAAA